>JTDE01002723.1:61970-88673 GCA_014338405.1 Paragonimus skrjabini miyazakii | reverse complement strand
TGTTGATAAATACTTTTAAACTGGACTGGAAACAAAACGGTTAGACGGGTACATGGAAGAAGGTAATATAAAACGTTCCGAACAATGGAAGGTCTTTGGGAATGGGATAAAATTACCAAGGGAGAGATAAATTTATAATCATTTGTTTTTGGACACATAGCACCGGGTTTGTTCGAGGAATGGCAACAGCCTCTGCAAATCGTAGATTTTGCTTCGTTCTATACGATATGAAATGCATTATCACCATATACTCGATGGCCCGTCTCGTGTAAGTGTTTCGTGATTGCACTTCGAGCGACCCCAGTCCCAGTGGTACATAGCCATTTTGCATCCACAAACACAGGTGAAACCACATATTCTATTTGATTGGGCGATCAAGGCGACTGGGTCCTTCCTCGTTGAGCTCGATAGTTGCGTAGTTTCTTCAATGAACACCACCTTCGCGGTGTTGTAGGTCCGTCTTGTTGCGGCTGTAAGTCGTCGTCTGATTAAAGCTGAAATGTCATCTCCTTTAAACGGTAAACGAAGATAGACATTTTTCAGTGGAGCAGTTAGTATAATGAGATTATGCCCTGTTGACTTAGCGTATTTCTCGATAAACCGAGGTGGAAAGCCGTTGTCAATCAGTGTATCCCGAAGGAATTGTTCTTCACTTTCAATCTTGTCAGATGTGACAATCTTACGAGCCCTATAAAACAGAGTACGAAGGTCACGTTTGCATGAAATTGGGACAAAACGTGTAAAGTGTAAATATTGCTCAGACCAAATTTTCTTATGGTATATGCTTCTAGACAGAGAAACATCTATATTTCTATGCAGTAAAACATCAAGGAATGCACTTTTATCGTCCATTTCGGTTTCTATCGTGAACTTGACGCTCTTGTGCAAGGACTTCAACTGGTCATAATGGTGATAATGCATTTTATATCGTATAGAACGAAGCAAAATCTACGATTTGCAGAGGCTGTTGCCATTCGTCGAACAAACCCGGTGCTATGTGTCCAAAAACAAATGGTTATAAATTTATCTCTCCCTTGGTAATTTTATCCCATTCCCAGACCTTCCATTGTTCTGAACGTGTACCCGTCTAACCGTTTTGTTTCCAGTCCAGTTTAAAAGTATTTATCAACATTCCCTCCACTTTTCACTTAACTGCCCATGACTATCCGACCTAGTAATATAACCGTCCTGATAAGTTTTATGCTGTGTCATCTGAATGCCCTGTTTTTGAGTCTCGATCATTCTGATCTCGCTTATCACGCCCGCATTCTTCACCATTGTTGCCATGTCTGCTTGCTATATATTGATTGCACTAATTTCGCTGTAGTAACAGATGAGATGTGAACGAAATGTCCGTGCACAAGACATCTTACATTATATTGTTGGCCTTCTTAAAATTTATTTCGGGGAACCATTGCTTCAGATAATCATAAGCGTGTAACCTTTGATTACGTCTCAAAAATGACGATAATAACTCCGTTTGGTTTATTTCTAAGTTTCTCTGAATACAGTTTGGTTAGGGCAACGCAACCCAAGCTTTTCAAAGTTTTGTCGACCGGGTTTGTTTTTTAAAGCTTGAACTTGATGACAGTCAGATTGTTAATCGGGATCACTTCGAACATGAATAAAATCTACCTCCATTGTTTGAACGTTTCATCCAATTTGGAATTACCACTGTTTCCTCTTAATAAGCTTCCGATGTTTACTCAGAACTTTTCGCACATTTGATCGATTTCAAAGATACAGAGTATGTTCATTTGATTTCATAACTCGAAATAACCGGCAGCCTCAAGCCAACTTATCGTCGTTACGTTCGTCCTAATATACACACTAAAGTTAAACCATGCTTACAGTGCCAGCGTAACAAGATTAGCCGTTATGCTACCTCTACACTTGCTTTATTTCTCGGAACAAATTTTTGATAGACACATTTGTGCGGCCGAAAATCTAATGAGCAATAGCTACGCGGTCGTGATACCAAGCGCGTGATTCGAAAGAGCACCACAGGCCATGGTGAGGAATGCAGTGGCCATCTCAGGTTAGCAGATCACCAACCTACTCACAGCGGACGATCAACGAAAACGCGGAAAATGCGTTTAGCGTAAGTAAGCTAAGGCCATTATGGGTTTTTAGTTCGAAACAACCAACAACCCTCGTCGTTTAGTAAACTATTCGATATCCTTTTCAAAAACTTGCGTCAGGGTGTCATGCAATCAGTTCTTCTCTTTAGCGTTGTTCGTGCACTGTATATTGAAGGTTCTGATTGGTTTCCACAAATTCAAATCCTTGCCACTACCGGGACTCCAGTCACGCTTTCATGAGGTAACCGTGTTGACCACTGCATCATTGACATCACATTAGGCGTCACTGAATCATCATACGCGAACGCTCAACCATATTCGCTTGTAAGTAATGTTCAAGCTGTCCGATCTCCTTGAGAGGAGAAAACTTAAGTGTCCTGTTAACTCCAGTCGATGACCCACGACTAGTTAAAATCACAGAAGTTAATTTGTTGAACAACACTGATTACTAGTGAGTAGTAGGAGATTTTGGCTTTACATAATTTGGACACCACCTATGAATAGGAGTTTACATGGGATGATTAGGTCGCGCCTAATGTGAGGTCAGTGAAGCAGTGGTGAACACAGTTACTTTATGAAAACAAGGCCGATGTTCTGGTCCTGGCCGTGAAAAGGATATGCACTACTGACGAGCTATAACAAGAGAAAAACTCGAGCAAAGTGCTTCTTTTCGAAAGGGGTTGACTGGAAAGTCTATAAGAATGTGACAGCTGAGATCGATTATGAGTTGCGTCTAAATTGTATAAAACCAAAATACCTCACTACTCACCAGTAAAGAAGTTTAAATCTTTGTTTTCGACAATATAAGGGTTACATCTTTGTACTAGTCCATTAATTAACCAACCGGCGAAGCGCGGTTGCATCGGAAATACCTCCACCCACACGCCTTTCATTATTACTCCTTAGGGTCTACACCGGATACTGTGGGTATGAATTAAATCGCAAGTGGTGCAGCGCAAGCTACCTGAGGCGACTTTTGTGAACAGGCATTCATTGGCTCCAGTCACTGTGACAAGTTACTCCCAATACAAATACCGCAAACCGTGTGGCATGTGAGTACATGTAGCGTAGATGGCTGATCGAGATCCGAAAAAAAGCAAACAGTTCGATAGGAAACAGCCAAGGTTTGTTTTATGTAACTCTCCAAGAAAAACAGTCTCCGAATTTACAATCTATGGGGGTGGCATGGGGAATGAAACGGACAACCTCAAAAACATCTACACTGTCCAGTGTCGGACGGGGAGCATGAAACAATAAGATGAAACAGCGAGGGGAAAGTGAATTGGTGAACGAATGAAGTGTAAAACTAAATTCGGGTAGTAATGAGTTCACAGAATGGGGCCAAGAAAGAATGGAGTGGGCGAAAATGCAGACAAATTACTAACAGCATATCCTGTTCAGACGACGCGTAGCTAGCTCGTTGACCTCGTAGTAAGAAGGTGGTGCTTTGCGACACATACAAATCTCGTAGTGAACAAAACCGGAAGTCACCGGGCGATCAAAAATGAGTTTTCGCAAGTCGAAAGGCGACGAAACCGAATCCTGCCAATATGGTCGCGGCCAAAGTCCATTTCCAAGCATGATCCGTCGGAGCCAATTGTAATCCACGAAGGTGCCTGAGTGAGTAAAGTGGATCGGGTAGAAGTGAAAGACACCATCCAAATAATACATATAGTACAAGACTGGAACCAATAGAACTCTGTTTACTTTCCACAATTGATGAATAAATAATCCGAAAAACCAGATAACAGACAATTACGTAAACTGTACGCGGACCGGAAAACCCGAGATACCGGCAAACCAACGGAAAATAGCTGATAATAAACCAGCAAACAATAGCCCCGAAGTCAACATGACCTAGGGTGGTCAAACAAACGGTAAAATCTCCGGCATCCAAGCAAACTGCTAACGATACAAGCAGCCAAAAGCTGGAGAACATGACAAATCAAGTGTCTGTACAATATGAAAAATGGTTCGAAATTGTAGATCGTCTCCTGGGATTCCACATATGAAACCTAGTAGTTGTTAAACAGACTGGATGACACGTTTTAAGTGGAACACCGGGACAAGACTGTTACTATTGGTGTGTCAACTGCCTAGTCCCACTGCCATGATAACTTCGGTATGCACTGATCACATGACACAATAGTCGCGTTCCAAGATCCGCTCAAATTCGTAGTGTCCCCGGTTGATAACCACATCCTGTATCATTTACCTTACTGGAGTAGTCACGAAAACGAACAACCTGATAGTCAGTATGCCTGTTTCCACATCGGATAATCGGTTATGACTAAGCTGGAGTTGTTCTGGGAAGCTATCAGGACGTAGAAATAGGTTCATCTTATGGTACCGTGATAAAAAGTTCGGAGTTTCCATGCCGAAAAAAACAATCAACAAGCGGAAGACTCGCGTACCTCACTGTTTAAAGCGACGGAGGTAGCATATATGCGCGCGAGCGATCTGGACGACCAGGAGAAAAGAATTCGTATGGTTGTACAAGATTGTCATCCGAAAGGAGTATTGTAAATACGACGGAATATCATTTGTGACCTTGGGCACTAACAAGAAAATAAAGTCGTGCTTCGTCAGACGAGGATGACCCACTAATTCGATACCAAACATGAGATTCGTTCTGTTCAGTGATTAGCGTAATGGATACACTCAAACCTGTGAGTATCTTGATCATAAAGAGAAGAAAACAGGAGTTTTTGTCTGATCTAATTAATAATGAGTATGCCTTCGAAACGTCTTGTAATCATATCTCTATTACTCAAGCTAGTAAACTAATCGAAACCACGAGGTAAAAAATTGGAAACATGGAGTGGCAACACGCGCTGTTGAAATGAAAGTTCATTTATCCTAACATGGCTGACATGTTTCTCTATCTCCAACATGTTCGTTTCGCATCTTTTCTGAAGGAGGGAGGTTGATCAAAACGAAAAGTGCCCGGAAGAAATACACTAAATAAGACAACCGTAATCAATACAACATTATTCACATCTCTCAACATTATACGAGGATAGATGTTTTCAGTACTCAGAAATAAAGCAAGTAATGCTCCAGATATCGAAATCCGAAAGGAACCTCGTCTTCTACACGCCACATTTGCACAACGGTCATCAAACCCCCACCTCTCAGTAAGAGAACGAGTGACGAGATTTGATGAATGATGAGTGATCCACAATTTTTCATCTGGCTAATGCTACTACAAAGCTGATCTCATCTGTCATGATTAGAAAAGTAGATACCACTAATGGTATTCTAAACAGACAAGATCTGTCACAACCAATGAGGTTTTCGAATTCCAACCGGATTAAAAAGAGGAGAATACGAGCAATTCTACGGTAACATTTGTCATCCTGCTTACTGCAGCTGTATCCTAAAGGAACCATTATTCTCGCCTATATCACAACTGCATGCACTAACTTATAGGGTGGTACACCGTAGAAAAGCGGTTGTCACCTATCAATATCGTGTATACCACATAACCACAAGATACTTGTTGCGTAAAGCTTACAGAACGAGGGGGGGAACTCCTGCTGTACGATCTTTTGTATCCAATGAAACAAGATAGAAAATGATCAAGCACATGTGCCACGTGAGATAAAACGTGTGAAAGACGATCACAACTACGAATGAAACTCATATGAATCACGGTTGATGGTCAAAAAGCCAAGTGTACGAATGCACAGCGAGCTTACGGATAGTTGGCCAAAGTGCATAAAGTGATATAAACGGGAGCGAAATCTGCTTCCGTTGTTGAAGAAACCTCGTTTGATTGACCGCCAACCGTTAGGTCTGATCGCGAGTGGCGCCTCGTTCTCGAAGAGTGGCTGGGTTCAACTGAATCTGTCCGGTTTCCAGTCGCACCAATTAGACCTAAGCCAACAGACTGGTGACTGTCAGCTAAGCGAACGTCTCCGCCAGCGAATGTAGATGTTGATGACGACGGTTCCATGGATCCAGCTCGACGGCCGTGCCTGCTGCCGCGAGTGAACAGTGATGTATCGGAGTAGGACAGGGAAGAGTCGGCCAAAGAAGACCTGGTCGAGCCGGAGACCAACTGTTGAGGTTGTTGTTGTTGCTGCTGTTGTTGCTGTTCAAAATGAATGCTAGAAAAAGGTTCCGGTGGATTCAGATTGTATTTGACGGCTAACTCGCCCGGATCTACCGGATAGTTTTGAACCGCGTGAGGCTGATCAGCTTTAGCAGCGACAAACAGGCAAGGCACACGTGTGCCTCGATAGTAGTTCTGTGTAGAAAAGAAACAGATCAGAATGCATGAAAGATGTATGAAAATAACCAAACAAAAGTGGAATATTATTGGATCTAGTTATTTTTTGGAAAACTGAACAGTTACCAGGACATAGAGGGAAAGAATGAAAAGAACTCACACTACATCGAGTGAGACGTAGATTTACCAGGGCCACTGAGAGGCAAATGACTCGGCATACACTGATATTCCAAGTCATATTGGCGTGAGTGTTGCAAGCAAGCAAGAGGTAACTAAGTTACCAAGTAGTGGCGATTCAATGACGTTCATGACAAGATAGACACACTTACTCGAATTACTTCAAGTGTACAACCTGGTGAAACTTAATCCATACATGATACAGAATGTCAAGTGAGAGTAAACACGTGACAGAATGATACGACAAACTAAACAAAGTTGCTGATAGTAAAAAGCGTCCTCGAGGCAATTAAGTTCGAATGATCGAGAAGAGTTTAATCAATCGTTAATATCTACATCAGACTGATGTCCAGATGATACAAAACCATAATATGAACTGAATGAGATTGAGAGTTGATTCACAATAGACTACGTTGAAAATAGAACAAGCCACATTAAAGTGAATATATCTTGCAAGCAGACAGTGAGGTTGTAACTAAGAGCGGTGTCTACATACAGTTTTCTCTAATCCGCCGTTAGGAGCCTCTTAGTATACAAGCGATTCAAGTAAACAACGATACCGTTCATTGCGGTGAACTCCGTTACCGTATTCAGTCACATAGACTGCCTAGGTCACGGGAACTCAGCAAAGAAGGACCAAAACGATTTATACTGAATAACCCATTGATCAGTTTGAGTAACGAAATCAGAAAACCGGTTTTGTAAGATGGTAGTATCATTTCGTATGTTCTCGTCAGTTGCTACACATAACAGTGGTGGACATCAACAATATTTAACCGATTTAAGTTCATACATCAAGTCAGTGAATATACTAGTCTGTCATTAGTCAAAACCATGGCAGACGGAGATTCAAGGTCAACAGCTTTTGCACACAGAGGACGGGCTTGCTACGCATGACAAGCAGCGCCTCGATTGACTTAAGGATGATAGACTTATGATGATAAGTGCATTTTTCTATTTATGTTAATATATTACATGCCCATTTCGCACCCTGGGGCCGTTGGTTGCACCATCAATAGAGTGCACAACATGGCCGACTACTGGCTGGCACCACAAGTATGTGGTTCAACCACGTAAGTCCATTTGCCCTGAAAGACCGACAATGAATTCGTTCGGACCTTGCTATCAAGTATAAGCTTTCAAGCATAATCGTCGCTCACCAATTTGTGCGATCAAATAAATCGGAGTGAACATGCATACCGTTAATTGAATACGATTCACGTCCCGTCTTTCCTTTCAAATAGCACTAACATAAGTATAAGCCTTGAAGCACAGTAATTACTACACGTCTTGTGGTCTGATGTAACTTAGTGGGAACATGACGGCTTCTTTGAATTGATTGATTGATACTGGTGAATAGCTGTTTATCCACAAATGCCCTTGTGATGCTTTATGGACGTGATTAGAAGCTCACCGCAAACCGAACAATGACGCGTCATAGTGATAGGTTAACGTCACTTGCACGTTTGCATCATAACAAACACCTTTTCGGTTCCATGGAGAAATAACTAGGGATAAAATGGATTGGCAAAGACTGCCTTAGATCAGGAGATATGAGCTTCTAAGCTACAAATTGAACCGTTTGTATGGTACGGCTGACTAAATATACATAAGGTAGCAAGACGTAGAGCAGTAAGACGCGAAGAATTGAAAACCATGATACTTTCCGTCCTTACAGAGAAAATCTGGAAACTGATGGTAGAGGGAATCAAAACACAACGATATCGTTACTAGTGGTCCTGAGTTTGCATTACTTAAGAGTTCCCAACAGGCTTTTTGAGGGAACAAGATGCAGGTGAAGAATTCAACCACCGAACAGTAACTACAGACAAACATTAGAGAATAGATACACAACTTAGGACCTGGAATCCAAACCAATATGATGAAAAATTCTCCTGAAGGGGTCGACTGTTTGAGATTGAAAAATGATGGCCCTTTCAAGAGTGTTATTTTGAACATTTGACTTTTCCCTTTAAAAGTGACGTCAGCTTTTTAGAGGGGAAAACGAGGAAATGTCCTATTGAAAACTTCCAATGTTCAAACCTAGCCGAAGTCCTGAGTTTTCACGATTGGATCTTTCCTAAATTTTCACAATAAGGTTTACAAAACCAGCGAAAGAAAAATTACTAATCACTTTAACCCAACTACTTAGTATGTGCTTAATCGATCTGGTCATCAATCAATGTTCGTTACCATTCGACACTCGAGAGTAATCGGAGTAACAAGGATATGAAACTAGAGCAACTTCATGAAGTTCATGGCGAGATACCTGCACAGACCAAGTTACAAGTGACAACACTTGGATGCCCGTATAGCTCTGATACACGTGTTCCGTGCTAAGTCAGAAAACAAAGCTCCCCATTAAAAACTGCAGTTGTATTGCACAAAAGTCAAGTTTGGTCTATTTTTCCTATGAAAAATCGTTGAGCGTATGAAGTAAGAATAGCAAAGATCCATGTCTGAAATGAGGCAGAGTTTTGAAAGACGAACAGTGTTCAGTAGTTGTGAGTTTTTAATATGGCGTTGGGATTCATCTAGAAAACATTAAGAGTTATATGAAAACCGTACGGAGACCAATGCAATCCCACATAAACTGGACAGTAAGGTGAACACTTTTTTAGGTTTCGAGCTGTTAATCTCTCGATATTAGAAAAAACATGTTCGCTGAGTTATTTGAAACATGCAAAAAGAATTAATGAAATAATTGGACGATTTCATGTGTTATCAGAGACCACAGGTGGAGCGATTTACCACCTGCGATACTCAGCGGATCGTTCACTATGGGCACATAGATCAAATGCGTTTGTTTCATACGTGAAGAAATAAAGGCTTAAAAAAAATACTCACCCAAAAATATTACTGAAGGATTGCTTTAACAAATACCCGGACTAGATACCAGCTGCACAAATCAGTAGAACCGATTTTGAACAGAAAAATCGATTGATAGTGGGATTCTACGATGAAATACAATTCTGGTCCCCAAGACAAACAGACCGAAACCAGCGCAATTAAGACACAATCAACTGATTTCGTGTTAATCAAAACGTGTAGACCTTATGATGGTAGTCTGAAAGCAAAAATAAGGCATATGAAACTCACCAGAAATAGATTCGCAACATAACGGAAGGATTCCGGATCTGAGACGTCGTACACAAGGCAAGCAACGTCTGCTGATAGTGCCTCGCCGGCGGTCATTTGTTCACCTGCTGCAGCACCGATTTCGTGCATAATGAATGCTCGATCATGTCCATACACAGGGATCCCACAGGCAGCTGCCCAACAAGACGCTCGGCCTGAAATGCCGCCGATTGCCAGACCACCTGAACCGCGAAGATGACGGCCGAGGAGGCCTTGCAGTAAACAGGTCTAGGACAGAAAAGAATGAGATACAGAAATACAGTTTAAAACAGCCAAGGGTGATCCGATGAATTTTTTCATGAAGAAGATAAAACACATCCATATAAGTAAAACTATTTTATTCGCCATCTAACTGACAAATTAGGTATTGTGATGACTGAAACAATTTAATTTGGCAGTTATACAATAGATATGTAGGTGGATATGTTGTTGTTCAGACTGGCTGTTTACTCAGCACAATGAACAGCCAGTTACGACAAAAAATCAACATCAATTATGGGGGTGTCGAAATCTAGGGAGCATGAATATTACAATCATCCCGAACTCGAATCTCATGAACAGTATTTCATCAATCAAGGGTTCTAGAGGTCGAATTGTCGTATGAATAGTTATTTAATGGATGTATGGGCGAATGAAAAACCGTAAAAAAAATTAACGGGAGGATTTACGTGAACTGCACAAAATAATGAGTTTGGGGTCGGCATCATGTAAAAACCGAGATACGCTTCGCACTGGATGCCACCGGATTTCTTATTCAGTACTTTGTCTGATTGTTCGCTTGCGTCACTAAATGTCGACGCAAACAACAATATATCATCCAATCGTAAGCAAACGAACGAACACTGTTTGCGACAAAATGGCTGAATGAGTGAACGTTAGAAGGTGTGACCATTATTTGCCGGGACAAAGCAGTAGAAATAATCGGCCAGCAGGGTGGTGACGGTTTAGAACGGGTCGTAGATCAGTCCACGAAGGTTTGGACAGAGGATCTCCAGATGACGACATGCAAGCACTATTCAGAAAAAGCGAGAGGGCGTTAGTTGAAACCTTGGGTTGGTGTTTCAACCTATGTAGACGACGGAGACCATCCCTATGTGCTGGGGTCACTCGATAACAGTTCCCATATTCAAAAAAAGAGTCCGGGACTATTGCGAAATTCATGAGGGGATTAGCTTGACCACAGTCATTACTAAGGTTCTGTCATCCATTATACGTCGTCGACTCACTGCAGTTCGGGAGACATACATTAGGAAAGAACAGGCAGGATTTCGCCCCGGGCGAAGATGTTTTCATAAAATTTTCACTTCGCAAAATTCTGGAGCAGTGTCATACGTAAAACCGGTCAGCAAATGTCGTACGTCTCGAAGACAAAGATGAGTTCGATTCAATGGATCGATGTACACTTGTAAAGTCGCTTAAACATAGGGATGTACCAAACAAGTACGTAAACATAGCATTGGCATTTTATTCATATACTTCAGCTCAGGTTATCGTCTACAGTTAACTAACAGTTTGAGCACTAATAGCAGCATACATCAAGGATATCCATTTTCGCAATGTTTGCTTGATTTTGTTATAGACGAAATAATGGTAGATTGTCTGCGGCACTCACAAGATACCGCCGTGGACCCTCTATCTGGTTGAGAAAACTGACTGATCCTGAATATGCTGACGACAAGATATTGTTTTGACAATCTCCAAGCAACACAGACAATGCTGGACGCTATTTTGCGCTCTGCTAAGTAGTTCGGAATGCGCTTTGAAGCCCCGAAGTGCAGAATGCTTCTGTAAGACTGCTGTGATTACGTAAATTTAACGTTGGATAATGAAGATATGTAGGTAGGCTGCTGATCGATTCGCGTTACATTGGCAGCGGTGGAAGTAGGATAAATAAAATAGAAGCTCCTGTCTCCAAGGTTAAGGTGGTAATTGCCAATCTGGGATATCGCTGGCGACAAAGAGACATCTTTCTCAAGTCTAAGAATCGTATATATAGGGTGACTGTGAAACTTAGCCGCGCAGAGTGAGAGATGTGAACCGCCTTCAGATAGCTGATCATCGATGTCTGCGTTCGATCTCTCGCACAAGGCGCCAAAGTTGGATTAACAACGAAGACGTTGGGAGGCGCGTATTTGATAACGAATGTCGAGCGAATTGTTTCGTTCAATCTTTAAGTTTGCACATACTTAAATGGTTAGAACGCAAGATAGCAGTCTGCCACACAAAACACATTTTGCCGATGTTGCGTCGATTGGCGTAAGGTACGAGGTGGACGGTGATGACGTAGCGCACACAAATAAAGTCGTTCGTCACGGGGTCAGCCTGGATCGATTCCTTGGCTCAGAATCTCGCGATTCACAGAGCTGCTGCCTGGAGACTTTAGATAAGACAGTGGCTAATACAGCTGTGACGCGAAGGTTTCCGTCCTTTGGCTGGTTTGTAAGTAGAGTAAGTGTATTTAATTATGCACAGTAGTGAAAGCCGTAAAAAAACTGTCTTGCTGATGAGGTCTTACTTGTATTTACAGTTTGGTTGTTTGTTTGCCAGGTATAAGTACCTTGATGCTGAATGTTTGACTAAGACACAGTTACCTTGAGTAGTTAGGTCCCCTCTCTTCTATCCTCCTTTATGTCTAATCTAAGGAATGTTCTATCCTTCATTGTTGCATGGCAAATAGGCAGCAGAGTACCATCGATGTATTGCTGTCTTTGATGGTCATGATCATTACGAAATGATCGGCTCAGAAGATTCGACTACCTAAGCATCAAATACGTCAAAACTATTTCAGGTTTTTGCTTGATGTGGAAAGTTTCCGAAGATATTTCCTTATCAACAACGTTTGACGTACTCGGTGCTTACGAAAACTTTATCAAGGCAATCAACATGAGGGAATCATTCGAATGAGCTATCGCGCCATAAACTCCAATTTATCTTGAATCGTACGCACTCCGCTGCCAACGGGTATTTATTGTTTTTGATCCAGGGATTGTGATCAACAGACGATAGTTGAAAATAGTCTGTCGAAAATAGTGATTTAACTCAACTGCAACATAGGTCGCACTACCTACCAAAAGCATGCATATTCAAACGGTCATGGTAGTATATGGACACTAACTCGTATACGCGCATAGGCAACAGAACACTGGAGGAATTCGTCTCACAAGTCTGTGGGATAGCTTAGTATTGTGTCCTATTAAAGGTCCACACACAAACAACATGTCAATGCATCAATTTATTGATGATAGGTTGACCGCGTGGAATCAACCTTTGAATCATATCCGTGCGCTTGAGACTCGAGCAAAGTTTGTCTATTATACTTAACAATTTTTGTGATCAAATTATCTATCACATCGTTGATATGAGAACAATTTCTATATCCGGCCGTCCGACGCAATTCGCCCGATCCCGGTGACTGGAACGCTGTTTTCCAGGTTGAGCGCGATTCAGTAACCTGATCAAATGCCCTTGGACTGCATGACATCGGTGCACTCAATCAAAACGGGGACAGTCTGCTTCATTGATGAGCTGGTCATCAAAAACAACCGATTAAACCTGGATACATTCACAAGGGGCCACTATTAGTTCCTTGGTTAAAAAAGTGTACGGCAGCGTGACATTCGCTAAGTACGTATCACACGATTGATGCGTGGGGCTGAGTGTAGCATGGATCATAGGCTGGTCAAGATCGAACAGTTTATCCATGTTTGAAAGCTTGTTTATTGTAGATCATCCGGATAGTGGGAGAAGCTAGATGTTAAACGACTGCAGAACTCAAAGACGAGGACGACTTTTAGACAGGCCACTGATGTTCGCCTGAAAGACATTTCCGTGTCCGCTACTTGTGACGGTATGTGGCAAAACTTCTAGGAACAAGCCACGGCAGTAGCCAACGAGACAATCGGTATCCAGCGCAAGAAACGTATGGATTGATACGACAACAATGTAATTGTCTCCAGCTCGAGATAAAGAAGAAAACGAGATATTTACCATTTCTACAATGGATCCAGGCAATTGAGATAAAACAGCTACGTTTCAGGATGTTCGCTGTCAATTTGACAAATGACTTCGCAGAATCAAGGAAGGCTGACCTCCAACAATCTTTCCGGTCTGTTAAACCACTGATTGACGGGGACGCTAGCTTTTCGTGTGCACAGCCGAAAGATCTGGCATAAACACATTAGTGACAAAGTAAATCGGCCTGCTATCATTGATTCGATGGCTGAAGAGTCAACCGTACCAAGACACCAAAGGATCACGTGGTCTCATCAGAGGTGCGGAGAACAACTGAAAAAAGGAAAGGTTGTGTGAACCATTTGAAGAATGGTGGTCCAATTCTAAAACACACCCAACTTTCGCTAGTCCACAAAAACTGGGAAAAGGAAACGGTTCTTCAAGAGCTCAACGATGCCCTGACAGTACCCTTGTTTAAAACTAAGGGTGGCAAATAAAATATCGACACTTATTGGAGAATCAGTCTCCCGAAATGCGAAAACCCTGTCGAACCGACTTAATGCGGAAGTTCTGGACAACGATGTTCCTAAGGAGTGGTGTAGATTCCAGGACAGTTGCTGTACGATTGACATGGTGTTTGCTGATCGACAGATCCAGGAAAATCGTTGTGAACGCTGTATACCCTCTTCGTGGATTTTATCGAGGCGTTTGATTCTGCAAGTCATGAAGTATTGTGGACGGCGTTTGATGAATTCGGGGTATCCGGATGGGTAATATAAATTAATTAGAACGTTGCATATGGGTAAAAAGACAAAGATGAGAACGTGTGAATCGACTTGTTACTTTTGGCATCGTTACCAGTGTGAAACAGAGTTGTGCTTTGGCACTAATCCAATTTGGTTTGCATCTTACCGCAATGCAAACGCCTGTCCTTCAGAATTCGGGGGACAGTGACCATGTTGAACACTGTGTTTTGTTGTTTGTCGAGGCCCGAGCGTTATGAATCGGTTACGCAATTAACCTAATCAAATTCTGTTAGCAATCGATGACAATAAGCCAGTTGTACACAGTGAAGAGTCTCAGAAGGACACAGCGAGAGGGCACGGTAGACTACAAGAGTGTGATTTTATCCGGCAGCACTGTCCAGATAAGTCGTACGCGAACGCGGATTCCAGGTTCAAGAGAACTTCACAAATTCCTGGTTAACTCATGGTTTTGAGTTCCTACTATCTAAGCAAAAAACAATCTACTAGTTCCAGAGATCCCGAAGGTACTCGATTTGTCACTGCAGAACCCGGAACTTCTGCCAGGTGAAACACTGACTGATTGAGGAAACAACGGAATAGGGAGCACGAGAATGAACAAACAGATTGAACATATTATGAAGAAATTACCGTTAAAAGTGAGACAAGTGGAATCATTGTAAAACCGAAGGCTCGAGAGAATTGACTTACCTTGCCAACCTTGCGCGCGCCGTAAACACGACAATAGAATACCGTGCGTTGAGTCGACCGTCGAATGGCATCTAGACGCTTTTCTGTGGTGATGACGAGACCGCGTAGCAGAGCCTCCCGTGCATTCAGATGTGTCACACTGTTCGACAGACTTGAATCTGATCGAATCAAAGAGTTACCTGGCCCTGCACTGATCGTGCCACCGTAGGGAACTGACGAGTGATCTCGTAGCACGTGGTTGCCTATGGTTGTCGGCGTTCTGGGAGACAAACAACCGTTGAAAGATCCGGGGTGGGGTTGAGGTTGGGCGCTGCCGCGAGGACCCAAATTAGACCAATAGGATCCGGCCGCGAAGTAGGTGAACCCTAAGTGAGCAAAGTATTCCAGCACTCTTGTGGGTTCTAAGTAGGCGGTCAGTCTAGGAAAACACAGAATGGATAAGACAAACAGTATGGTTGCTTTACCACTAGCTGTTCTCGTGAGCGATAAACTGAAATGATGGCGAGTTTCTCTTTGATTCTAGCATAATAATATGAAACTAAACAAAAACAGTCAATGTCGGTCCGTTGATTCGGACCCGACAAGAAAAGAGCATAGCTTTCATTTGCAACTCGTTACACTTTTGCAAGTGCACCAATAGAGCACTCATTAACTCAAAGTGAACGGAGCAATTTGCCATCAATAATGCTGTCAGCTTCTCAGTATTTATTCATTACGTGACTTATACTGAATAACGCACGCTCATTCAGTGTCCGCTTCATTCGAATCAGTATAGCTCTACTGAACTCAGTAGGCTCACTGACAAACACTCAAAAAATGGCAACAGGTTTGAATGTAGAAGCGGTGTGATGTATCAATCATCAGAGGTTCGGTCCAATGATACGAGTACATATGTGGGGGACTGTCAGACAGGAAGTGCGAGTATTTCAACTCTCGGCGGAATACCCCAACACAGGGGAGGTGCGTTCAAAAACCCACGGTGAGCCGATGGAGAACGGCGTGGGCGACCGGATGAGTCATCGCTCGACCGGATCGAGTCAACGGGCGAGACGTGGCAGCCGAAATAAGATGGATGATCAAATTGAAGGCGTGATTATTCCAACACTCTCAGGAATATATCGACACGGCTGTAGAGTACGTTCAAAGCCTACAGTAGATAGACGGAGGACAGTACGAGCGACCGGACAAGCCATCGCTCAACGAAATCGGATCAACGGACGAGGAATAGCAGGCAGAAAACCCCCGGGTAGAAGGCACCAATCACACACCTAAACCGGGTGAAGTGCACACGACGCGCGAACGGAAACCTGGGAGTGTTGTGGACTGGAATGCTGACTCATAAACGCGAGCGCGCGCGTAGCATGTGAGCTAGCGAGTTGAACAATAAAGATTGTGCTTTATTGGACGCCTTTTCGCTACACATAGACTAAAATGTGAAAGATTCAATGATAACAAAGATATCCCGAAAAAGTAAGGTGATGGTGATTTAGTCTGTGTATGATCAAACAGAAGAAGCAGGTCAGTTAATCTGGATCATACCGTCAATGGTTTCAGCCGCAAGAACATCCATTATTAATATTGATTTTGAGAATAACCAGAGATTTTGGAATGGTAACGTTTTAGTCGGTGGATATAGCCTAGTAAGAAATCGCTGTCGTTTTCAGAATGAATCCAAATTGTATACGGTACTCGATACATGCAATACGATTGAGGAGTGCGGTGGGTTCGTTTGAAAACTAAGCAATCAAAGATTGAATGTTATTTAGTAAAAGACATCAGACGATTGACACCGAGAAGAGAGAACGTGCAAACATAAAATTACAGCAACTCGAGAGAGAAAGAGCCGATGTTTGATGATCCTGGATAGTTGCACTGTTCATGAATGCATAGGGTGTATATACGATTTGGGTGGGCTGAGTGCAGAAAATCGACGTACATCTCATGTTCAACACTGTAGGTTGGATGCAAACACCAAAAGTGTATGTCACACAGAAACCCCATTGCATTGGCCATCAAAACAGTGACTACTGTGTTGATCAGTTACCACTCACCATGACCAAGCTGAAAGCGATGTTAGAAGTATATTGAAGTATAATGAAGTATGTAACTCGGTGATTCATGTCGGACTCGTGGTAATTCAGAAGTACCCACGCTCCACTACTAATAACAACCCGATCGGGAATTCTACTCCCTACCTGACACCAGGTATAAACAGAACGACAGTATTCAACCCATAAAGTGGCATGATTGCAACGTCCTAGTGGTGCTGAGATATCGGAGAGTACCAACAACTCGAACGAACTTTCCGACCGAATCTTCTAAACTTTGATCGATTGTGCACGACCCACGAATTACGATACGGCAAGACAAAACAAGAGAAAAGACAAACACAGCATTCTACTAATAACGTATGTATTCAACCGAACATTCGACCCGATCAGATCAGTGAAAATACGGCTAAATTTACAAAAAATTGTGTTACGTGAAAGTGGGAACAATTATTCAAATGCGTATAAGGTCGTATCTCATGAATGACATAAGATACATCGAATCTGACTTCATATTCCTGTTTTCCCTACCCTTATCGAGTACAAAAGGTGAGGACAATCATGTCTATTAGGACTAGTGTGAATGATGACGATTGTTTGTTACTAGATAAGCCATGAAAAATGGCGGGGAATGGAATTCAACAGATATTCCAACCGGTTAAAAGGTTTACGACGGTTAATAGAAAATTTGATATATAAACACTCGCGTTTGAGTACAGTTTTCGTAACCCAATAAGCTATCAGCTGATCCAAAACAGCAGAAAGTACTACGGAGTGAAAGTTTGTCAGCAACTATGTTTAGATCGTGAATAGGAGACCGGGGCTGGTAGTGACTGTTAGGTGAGCATGCTGATCATGTTAACACAATATCTTCAAGTTAGGTCTAGTTAAGAAATGAATCCTCAATCTGGAAATATAAATGCATTACCGATAAAGAAATTCTGGCAAAATGTTTATGTTCAACGCGGGACTAAGTTGAAGACTGTGAACAAATGTGATTTTAACAACTCAACTTATTAAATACACATCAGTAAATAAACATTACTTTCCTTAGTTGTTGCACCTTTTTGTGTGATGAACATGAACCAAATAGCTATTCATGGTTAGCCTACAAATGGGCATATAACCATACTCAACGGTACTAATATTGTGGAAACTACAGTCCACCATTCCATAGTTGAGTACTGGGACAATAGTCATTATCCAGTGTCTGTACAGGCCGTCGCGAACACTTATCCGTTTTCAGGCTGGTCACAAATAGTCGATCGAATTTCACAAGAAAATAAAATGTGATAGATAAGGAAAGCGACGTACAATTATCGCGCAACCCTAAAGACGATGATGCTGTGGCGTAGTGAATAAGTATCTGAACTGCCATTGTGACACTTATTTACAAGTCATGAGTTAGAGTTCCTGGTGTCGAGGAGGCCCAGCTGTCAACTGCCATGCTTGATGTCATTGGGACCATGTGCTAACAAATACTCAAAACACTATCGAGCGAGCCTAAGGGGAATGAAGACTGACTGGTAAAAATTGCAAAGATGACACCACCAGGACTCCTGTCGAAACAATGGAGCAAACTGACCGTGGATGAATGATTAGGTACGACCAGTCGATCATGTCCTGTGTGAGACTAGTGACTGACATATTAGTTGTGTTTGTTTTCCAAAGTTCTGGATGGCTGCAAACTTCACTACTTGTATAAAATTGAAGATTACCACATCTTTTGATATGCGTTTAGCCAAGAGTCTCATGAAAACAACGAGAATCGTTGTTGTGATAACATCGTCAAAGATCTGGTTGGAGATCAAACATGCGATTTTGGATTTTACTGAGAAAAAATACATTGGCAAACTTAACACGACAATGAAATAGCTGGAGTGCCAAACAATTAAAACGGAGTTTACACGCTTGAAAAGTCACAACAGATTCCCAAAGTGTCAAAAATCACACTATTAATATTCGCAGTCACACCTATCACAGATATATCACCGTCATTAAGTGAATACATGTGTTGAAGTACAAGTCAGAATGAGGAAGATTTTGATCTTAAAAAAATAGGATAAGGACATAAAAAGAATAGTGAACTAAATTAAGTAGTAATATTTAGCTCCTAGTCTGATGTTTTTTCTCTATGAGCCGATCAGATTCATGTACGGTGACCGTTTTCATCTATGCTGTTTTACCAAGTACATTTGACTCGAAAATGAGATTGTGCTCATCGAGATTTTCAAATTCTAATGCCTTGACGTTGACCGACGATTCTAATGAATTGGTATCAGATTCATAGTTCTTCCACCTAATCATAAATTCTCTAATTTTCGCTTTTTCTGCTACTATTTCGGGGCTTCCTTCTTTTTTGTTTCATTTCCCCTAGTTTTTCATGATACTTATTTCTAGTACTGGAATGCACATGAATGCAGTTGGGTAGCAACGCAACAATTGTGACATCACCAGAATGATCACGTGCTGCCTAATAAACAATCCGTCTTGGAATTGGGCTTTCTCCCTCCTCAATTTTTCGATAAAAGTACCTGGATGAAGTTGAAGTTGCGCTTAACAGATATGTCCGCGAGAAACAGGTTGTTGATGAATTATTTTCCATAACTCTCAGGTGTCTTGATGTGTCTGGAAATGATGATGAAATTTTTTGAATTTAGTATCCTCACTTTGAAAAAAGTTATAACATTTGGTAGTGGAAACCGAAGGTATGTTTTCAATCGTCCATAAAGGTAAATCGATACAAATCGAACGGGATATTTGTGCTACCTTTCACGTTACACAAACCTAGGCGATAATATTTTGTTTATAATTGTTCGTAATAGTTTTACAAAAATTTTCCCGTATCTTTAAAATTACACTCTACTGTTTCTAGGTTTTTCTAGCAAATGCAGCAAATTGAAAATAATTCAAAACAGAAAAGGTTTTGGGATCACTTGCGGGAATATAGTAATTTCCCTATTGAACCATCTGAGATATGAAGGGCTAGTAAAGACGTACAATAAAAACTGTCGGTAAGCTGGTTGGCAAGAACCATCTCGTTTTCATGGTTTGTTTTTGATTGCACGTTTTACATTTTACACTGACATCGTTTGATTGGACGCGGATTTGGAAATCTCGCGCAAAAGTTCTCCTTCATCTCTCTTCTCTTCTACGGTATCATCATTGGAGACGTCTTTTAACACCGGTTTACATACACTTGTAGATGTATGGTAACAACACAATAAAACATCAACATCGAGTGCTGATGCAAACATTGTTCCAAACGGTAACACGGGATAACACACACACACACACACTGACACAAACGTCCGACTGAGTGAACCAATCAACAATTGCGTTTGAGGAACAAGTATGCAACCAGACAGACAGATGATAGATTGCCAAACAGATTAGTGTGGATCAATCAATCAAAGACAAATACATGAGATTTACAAGGAAGGATAAAACAGGCGATCTGCTAACATTTATAGGTGCTCTTTATGACGTGGATCCGACGGATCAAGTGAACGTTTGGTACACGATAAAGTTACATGGTACGTTTCATTTTACAAATGAATTGATGACTCAATTCAAGAGAAGGTTGATTCAGATACGGGTATGTAAAACCAGAAGAATTTATACAAGGAGAATTCTGTCAGGAGAACCGAACTCAATAAAATGACCACCATATTCAAAATCAATGGATGATTTAGAGCTCCCACCGACATGAACAGCAACCAATAATGGGCTGGATAGAAAGCACCCATCGTCTCAAGGTTGATGGCTTTCCTTTGGCTGCCAGTCAAAAGTGACGGCGTTCCTGACTTTTCAAGAACATGCCTAACAAAAACAACTGCGCTTACTTTCGGCGTGCTCCAACTAAAACCAGTCTTTTCTACAATCCGGATATTGATTGTTTTTTGAAACTCCAGTGTCACGGCAATTGTAGGTGGAAACATGGAAGTCTGAGAACTTACACCTGTAAGACGGAGACACTTGTGGTGTCGAGTAGCAGAACACATTCCGACTCAGGTCAAGAACAGACTTAAACACAAACGAGGTAACACAATCAGATATGAACTGAGCAAAGGATTGCAGAATGCCAACAACTGACCATCCGTCGTCTACTAATCAACTTAAGCGAAACGATTCACTTCCATTATACAAGTGGAGATTGTAGATACAGTTAAAAGTATTCTTTTTTTTAACAGTACTCGTTATATCAACCTTATATTACGATCCAGTTGTATCGGTAACAGGTTTATCAAGGCAATCAACACGTTTTCATTAAGAGCATACACTATTACAGGAAATTTTGTCCATCTGCTTTGTTTTGTCATGCTGTTTCGTTGCAATGAAACTAAAACGCATTGCAACATGTGCTTGATATGAACCCCTAGAATGTTCCCTACATAAAAGACATCATGCCGTACAACAAGTCTGACCTGTTTTCAAACTCGCTCACATATGAGTATTTTTCAAGAAAAGACCTGGACATTGTCGTGGCAATCGGTCAACGTTTTGGTGCAGTTTTTTTCCTAACGGAAAGCTAACATCAGGAAACATCACACATTCAGCAGAATTAGATAACATGGTGAACAGAATGAACGATTCAACCGACGCACATGGGTACCCATCTTCTACGTCAGATATTTGACGGTGTACAAAAGACTTTTGGAAGAAAACCGGCGAAAAACAATTTCATATTGTCATTGTAAACATTCTGCATCCTATCACGCTTTCCAGTCGCGGCATTATGGGGACAGTAATCTGCAACACTTACGTGATTGGAGTTGCCACACAAAAGCACAATTTGGTTGTTAACACTTACACTTCGACAACTGACTACTGACTAAGAGGAAGTTGAATATTTTGGGAGACCAGTAAGACATGAGGACAAGAGCGATTCAATCAGTGAATGCTGAAGAAACTGAAAACTGCCATAACTCACACACGGTCGGTCAGCAAATGGGTGGATTCACTATCGCAGCTCTTAAGAGCAGTTGGCTCCATGACAGTAGTAATTTCGAGTGTGTATTTCCGAAATTCCCTGTATAAGCTCAATACCTTCCAATCCGGTCGATACATCTTCGGTGTGCTTGGAACGAACTTGAGATTCATTGTCTAGATCGCCTCAACTATTAAATCGCAACAGTTCGTTATAACAAATTCATCCGCATCACGACTGACAGTCGATTATCAGAGCACATTCAACCAAATGGAACACTTGCATGTCTCAACTGCGAACGTATGACCGGTACAGAACGTTACTGATATCCAAGTGAGATTGTGGATCACAGTCGGCTCGAGAATGCGAACACTGAGTAAAATGATCTTCCCATAGTGCAGTCATTACTGCAATCGGATATAGGCTTTCATCCAACATTCTATGAGTAGTCACTCGCCATCCATCCATCTCCTTGGGATTTGTCATTTTTTTGGGGACTGTTTTTGACTGTATGAGCACGCGCACGTGCAACCACTGCAATGCGGTGAGAACCAGATCTGAACCGGCACGAATCGGACAAGTGTCGCTTACACAAAGTACGTGATCTCTGTTTATGCTCACTGAACTTAATCTACGTACACTAACCGAATATTCACTTTATCAAAAGTAATGAAGCAATTTGATCCACTGTCGTCTTTTCAGTA
The DNA here is from genome assembly GCA_014338405.1 of Paragonimus skrjabini miyazakii. Lineage (NCBI taxonomy): Eukaryota > Metazoa > Platyhelminthes > Trematoda > Plagiorchiida > Troglotrematidae > Paragonimus > Paragonimus skrjabini miyazakii. The sequence continues at coordinate 65,956 of JTDE01002723.1, read as the reverse complement.
ACCCCTGATAAATACTGCGCATTCGTCCAGTCACCATTGTTCACTGGGCAGTGAATACGATCTGCACTAGCTAGCTAGACATAATACAATTCAATCGCGTTCTGCGTACTGACTGGCAAGGACCAGAACGCTAATGATGTATACGCGGAAGCGAAGGAGTGCACTACGTATCAGTGTAGAAAATCAAATACACGAGGTGTGCACTTTTCATGCTCGGTCCGTACCGTCTGACTAAACACTGCCTGTCTCAGTTCACTTGTCTTGTCCAATAATACATACAGTTTGAGGAGTAATCTGTTTATCACTGGCTTCAACGTATGAAACACGAAGATTGTCACAAACGACAGGCAGAATATGTGCACAAAGATACAACTACACCAAGAAATATGTCAACGGCTACACGCATACTTTGTGAATGCTCTTGGAGGAAAGTGCTTTCTCTCAGAATTTTGGTTCCGGAAGTTTGAAGAAGACAACTAAGTTAGTTTAACGAACACAACCATGATTCAGACCTAACAACCCGAAGACAGTTAAACTAAACAACGTAGATAAAAGCGCATCCAGTAGGAGTGTAAGACTAGTTTAACTGTCTGGCCAGTACAAGGCGAAAGCGAGTTTTGGCTGTGAGAATTTCGTTTAAGGCTTATACACACTTCTGGTTCATCGTATCTAACCCATAAAATACGACAGACATTCAGAACTGGTGTTGCCCATTTGTTTCTTCCGAAACAGCCAGCAACTCAAACACAATCGTTTGCCTTCAAATGTGCGCTTTTCGACAAGCACTATTCAGATGCTGGGACATTATTCCGATAAATCAGTGTTGAACAGGAAGCAAACCACTCATGTGAGACAGGCTCGATGTTGCCGGCACAATATTGAGAAGTCAGATAGTTTTGAGTGGGCCAACGGGACATTGCAAAGCCAAAATCGTGAGGCCTTAATTAACCGTATCAGAGCGATTAGGAGTTTGAATGGAATGCAAAATCAGGAAGCAGGATTACTTTCACTGGTACCTGCCATTGTGAAAATTAGAAGTAGTGTTATGCCTGAATCAATGTACGTAGAAGCAGTTGAATAAGAGGTCACGATTGAAGTAATTGGCCCAATTACCTTTGCCACCAAGTTTGCCAACGAACCTAGTAAGATGGTGCTGTAAGCTCAGGCAAATGCTGTCAAGACGAATCAGGTGGTCGTGAAACAAATCTCATTTCTGAGAATTGACTAATTGCTTCAAGGAAGATGTTTTGCTCACATGTGCAGCGTATTCTAACATTGAGATTGACTGTAACTGACCGTTGTAAGTATGCGTCATTTAAATCAAGGGTTATTCTTCTCTGTTCGATTGTTTTGTCATATTTCACAACTGTCGTATCTAATAGGAACACTGGGGCGTTACAGACTATAAGAAACCTACAATGATTAGACACGCCTCATTATCGGTTGGAAAGGGTTAGAACAGTATTGAGAAAAGGTAGAACAATAGTGATAATTATGAGAATATAAAATGTAGCAAGACCAGATGAAACCAATATATAGAAAGAGAAGTACAATGCGAACAAGAACACTCGAGCATAAAACAAGCGCATGTCAGCAGATAATGACTCACCACTTCACAGTGGCCCAGATGATAAAGTTGATTGGAGATTCGGGATAGTAACACGAACGTATGTATAAGATCTTCATTGATAGTCAACTAGTTCGAACGCTGACACAGTAGGATAAAGCAGAGCGTTCAAGATTGAATATGCCCAAAAACAGAAACAAATACTGTCCGCATTTCGGACAACTCACCTAGCGCTATCACTTCCTCAAGTGACTAATAAAGAGAGGATCAGACTAAGTGTATGAATATGAATCGTACAGTGTGATATCCATTGTTTTACTATGGCTCCTGAAAGCTTCAGCAATTTTGAGACTGCATTCAACCGTCAAAAAATACGCCGGTGACTAAACATGAAGTGCACCATTAGTCAATCACCGAAACGATTATTTTTTTGCAGCTTATCTTGTGTGACAGAACTTGAGTGACGGACAGCATCAGAATGAATCGTTGTAGCGACGCTCAGAGGAGTGTGGCCCGAAAAGGAACGGAAAACACATAGATCAAAGTGACGGTTCAGAGAGAAAATCATGAGCAAAGCAAGTTACAGTTGTTTGTCGTGTTCAAATTGAGAGATCGTCAAAGGGTCGGTCTCAAATCTACATACGCAGAAGGACCCGAAGTCTCGGTCATAGTCAAAATGATGGAGTGCGTTGGAGAATGAAGGGGAACAGCATAGTACACGTACAAAATACGCAAAGCGACAGCGCAACTTACGTCCAATAGGCCATGAAACCTTGCCGTGTAATCCACCCGCTGCTGTTGGTGGTCACGGAGTCGGTCAGCTCTGACAAGTTGGGCAACTGATCCTCAGGGCAAGTGGCCAATAATTCGGCCATCTCTGCAGGAGACAAACAACCATCGCGATCCTTGAGCGGAGAATGATAGAAGATTGATTGGACAAGCATTACCATCCAAAAATAAATAAGCGCAAGCTATTATGTGTCCATGCGAGCTAACCTAACTGAGAACCCTACGACACTGACTTTCTGGAGCATTAAACTATTTGTGAGTTGGAAATCAATACTACTAGTTAACATGATCAAGTTAAAGGCAGGCTACAGAACACTGCAAGCGTGATACACTAATGGTTTGTCAGTGAACCAGTTTTCAACACAGATCGATCAGTATGGACCTGAACCATTATAAGTCAAGTACAAAGAGAAGATAAAAACACCGACAAGCAAGCAGCTATGAACAAAAATTAGCATCAACGGTAGTGATCAACGATACACATCGACTACCAGATTTGAAATGCCGAGGTCGAAATTCAACCACTGTGAATGTTCAAATCAACGTCCAGTTTAATTGCGATTCCATGCGACCATACCAACCAGTATGACTGTGTCAAACAGTAGAAAAAGAAGCTTTATAAAAATAAAATCGAGTAATTCGACTTCAAAGGGTAACAGTCTCCCTGAGTTAGGCAGCGTATTGAATAGCATCACGCCACATGGTAGAACTACTTAAGTCAGCAAACCCTGAAAGTAAAACAGTTCATATACAAACAACGGATCATTGAAATGACAGTCGTCACTCTGTCGGGGAAGCCTCTAATTCTCTATTTTAAAAAAATAGACGCATTGCAAAGGGTCTAAAGCACTATTGGTTTAAGTAACTTTCAAAGCTAGCACCGATACACAATTCTCCGTTGCTAGTTTTGGCATGCCACTTACACGCTTGCCTTTTGATTGGGCCCCGCTGTTGTGTCTGTAATTCTATCTGGTCTATTTTGCGACCTTGCTTTCTTCCTGGTCACAAACTCTATAAATATTAACGAGTTCGTGACTATGTTGTCTATGGACAGGAGGAGATCAGCTTTTTTCTTGTCTTCATGAGTAAGCCTTAGGTGATTGGGTTGGCATGGAAGTTCAGAGTTCTGTATAATCCATCGTTATCCGTTGTTCTGTCTTCGACCGTTGTTTTATTATTTGTTTCAGTCAGTTTACTCGTTCATAGCCCGTAGATTCAGTTACAACATAATCCGAGTAAGATAAGGTTCCACATGAGAGAAAGGTTTAATTCACATGGTAGACAAGAGTGGTGACCAGATCATAATAATTGATAGGTGACGAGCAGGGCTTAGGTTTGAGTATGCGTTGCTCAGATGAAAAATGTTAAAAATCACTTTCGAAACTTCCCAAGGACCATTAGAATCTTTAAATATATCATCCCGAATATATTGTCATCTCAGAACACACATCAAGTATTACGAAAAGCAACTCGCTCCCCATAAGACTCTTCATGTAACATCCTGACTGCGTGCATTGCCCGACGTTTCCCGTACGAAGACTATTTTGTTCGATTGCAAAACACTTATTCTAAATAGGTCACAAGATAGACGTCGCTAACATATTCAACATCCAGATTCTTTATCAACTCA
>JTDE01002723.1:21866-40408 GCA_014338405.1 Paragonimus skrjabini miyazakii | reverse complement strand
TACCTGATGAGATGCAGCGAAATGTGCTCGAGAGATACATTGTGCAAAAAACTGTTTCTGACTTCTCTGTTCAAACTAAATCTTGTTTAGATGGCGCGTTTTGGTTAACACTACATCGATCGGATAACAGTGAACGACTGTTGTAAGTCAGCTCCAGGTGTGGATGCCTGCACCAATTTGAACAAGGCGTGCACATCACTGCTTCTTTCCTCTTCCGGTCACACAGCTATTAATGATGAGTGGCACAGGTCCATCCAGTATTGATAATCTCCGAGAAACATGTGATTGTATTCAGAGCACATATTGCCAAACCATGAAATTGCTCCACCGACTGTAGCGGTTGACTGTCTGGAAGTTGGTCATGCCCATGATGAGACCCATAACCAAAGTGGTATAGAAAATAAGTCGAACATTACGAGGCTTGCAGTCTTCTCCTAGATCGGAATTTCAGAAGTAATTCGAACAGCATGAAATGTGGTATATGAGGTCTGGTGGATTGCCTGCGCAACAAGCACTGAATGGCCGGACAAACGTTACAGTTGCTAGATGCAACGCTCATTACGGTCGTTTTTCACAACAAATTGTTGGGAAGGGATATCCGTAAGAACATCCAACGTGATTAACAGATAGTTATAACGAAATAAGAATTATCTCCGCTCCATGAAATACTAACAGACTATTCAAGCTAAATCGCACCACCAGCTCATTCTGTTAATGAAGCCAACAGCGAGATACATGTGAAACGTATGTACAGGGTAGATTCCTGACGAAACATTACGAAAGATAGTTCAGTTGTTAAAGTCACAAGTAGACAGACGTACAGCTGAACATGTGAACCGAGGTGCGTGATTGCATCTCAGCGACACAAGGATACTAGTCCTGAAGACCTGAGGCAAGAATCTTTCAAAAAGGGTGGCCATACACTGATGGAGGTTTTTAACACATTTGTTCTAGTTGGTTAACACGACTAGAATCGATAGTTTCCGTATTCCAAAAGTAAATTAAGAGCTCTTATGACAATCGTAGATAAATTAACTTGACTCCGATTACGACTAGTCCGGTCGAGTCAAGTCAGTTAAGTGTCATGCTGCGGAAGAAGGGAATTTCCAACTTTTTATGCTATCATATGATTAATTCATTGAGCATGAGCTCTAGAATAAAACTGAACGGTCGTCATCGGGTATAGTGAAAGAGGACAATTGATTCAGTTTCGTAATTAGTTCAAGAATAGGAAAGCTGGATTTGTGTAGAAGTGTGTTACTGAGCAAGGAATAAGAAGAAAAAGAGATAAACAAATGCATGTACCGGAACCCTGAGGGAGATGTTGAAATATTCTTAGAAATATCTGAATAATAATGATGAGTTGCGTCAAATGAAAGTTTTGTGGTAAAATTTCCGCAAAATGTAGAACAAGAAACAATAGAAACAGTGAATTGTCGATGTGAAATACAACTAAAATGTGATGAATGTTTTAAGGATTCGGTAAAAACCAGTAGTCTTTGTCAAGCAACAAGGCAGAATAGTTGGTGAGCACTAAAACCGGTGAGGAGGCAAACAAGCGTTGACGAATCGACTGGCTAAACGATATAAAACTGAGAGAAAGTGAGAGTTTAAACGTCGAACACAAAAATAAAGTAAACTGACTTTGGTCAGCATTTCAGTAATATGAAGTAACCAGGTTACTCCAAGTACTCCTTAGACAGTTTGCTGAAGAGGTAAAGTAAAGAGGTTCATTATACCTATGAAAGGATAAGAACTCATCCACAAGTTCTTCACATTGATTCTCTCTCATAATCGATATACTTAAACCTGTCAAGAGACAGACTGTGTAGATCTGATCGACTTGAAAATTCGAACAGATCGTGCAGTAGGGCAAGTAAAAAGAAAATGGTCACACGTTAGATGCCTAACACAAGATAGGTGAGCAAAAAATGTGATCGTGAATTGGAATGAACTCCATATACAGCAAAAACAGGAATGCAGAGCGGGTTGTACTGCTGAAAGTATCAGCACCAGTAGCGAGTGAGGATGGAGATTAACCGTTAACCTAAGTAAATTCAGAACGATTTACAAAACAAGCACATAAAAGATCGTACTTTTCGCTGTTCAGTAGAACCGCAAGTAACTGGTGCTAGCTTTCGGGCGTAAACCTAGTGATCTGGTATACAGAAATGAAGAGAGCAACGGATAAATTACTTATAGCAGGTGGGGTTCACTTCCACAACGGAAGCTCTCATGGCTCATAGGAATAATGTTTGAAGAGGCCTACACAAATGGCAGTCGATTAAGTTTAGCCGTAAAAACAGTATTGCAGTTTGACTGAGAGGTAACAGTAAGTAATAAAGTGAAGCAGTCAAAATCATACAGATGTTGGAATGCTTTCACATACAACTGCGCTGTTTGTTTACAAGGTGTAGGTACCATGATGTCAATTGTTTGGATTTAAACACAGCAGGAGAATATAGCGCATTATTCCTTTCTTTTTTTCCAAACTAAAACTGTCTCTTTCATCGTTCATCAAGGTTGCATACCATGTCAACTACTGATGTGCTGTTGTTAATAAACTCAAGGTCATGAACTAACCTGAGATGACAAAAAATAACACACGTGGCAAATGAATCTTGGAAAGTACGAACAATGTAACCAATAATTTCAGAATAACGACGCGGTGAGTGAACCGTGATATTCTATGCTTTAACTGTCTCGAGGGAACTGCAACAACCTCAACAAATTTACTCGAACTGCAACTGGAATGGATGTTCTCCATGAGAAATACGAGTAAAAATGTTGAATATCAATTTCATTTCGGCCATGGAAAGATAGTAAACTTACTTCAATGCACGTCTCAACTTCGGAGAATTCGGACATAATTGGAAGTACTTGCTGAAGCGATCGATAGAACAAAAAAAGATAGGATTGGACATAGGAATCGAATACCATGCGTCGTAAATGATCAAGGATGGATGCAATCAAATGGAAAGCAACAGAGTAGTGAATAACAGTTGGGAGGGCAAAAAATGTTCCATTGAAGAATGACACGTAATCAGTGAAACAATGCAACAACCTCTAAGAGGTAATAATGCACACCGTTGAACCGAGATTTTACGGCCGGTTACGTTCTTGTTTGAAATCACAAGATGGACCTAGTCTGAATAAGAGCCGAAACAGCAACTTCCTATGCGTTACCAGTCGGAACTCCTATCCTTTTGCTCATTAGTCCTAAGTGAACCGCTTGGGGCGACGAGTGAATAAGAGCTTCGACTCGTAACAGAGAAAGTTATCGGTTCGAATCCCGTTCGAACTATATCTTATGAGTCAAAACAAGGGCGAAACCAGCGGTGGAACATCAGATCAAAAGTGGTCATCGTGAGATAGGATAACTACTATTTCGAGCACTTGCGGAAGTAGCCAGTGCCAACCGGAAATCCAAGATAGGTTGGGTCCATCTGCCTTAACGGAGTGTGAACAAGTTACACATTAAAGATGAAATATATAGGAAGTTTATGGCAAAAGTTACAGATGGGTAGGGGGGGGGCAAAATGCGTCGCTTACAGGTTAGAAGATGTAGCACAAGGAATGTCAAAAGGCTAAAACAAAAAATTCAGGAGCAACTACCTTCACGTTGATGGAGTTCTGCCAGTCGGAGGCAACAGTTTCAATCGTAAACACTCACGTGATAAGTAACGTCACAGATTCGAGATGGATAGAACGAAGTGTGACTTGAGTTAAATTTGTATGATGACGTCGGACATTGCGCCAACGTAAACAACCTGCGCGCGCACACCCATGAAAACCGTATACAATCAATCAATAGATGCACAAAAAAGAAACGTTTCATAACGCCATGTTGAAGTGTGCCAAAGTTCGCGATTAAATAACCGAAACGACTGGCCCTGTAACAATCCGAGACGAACCGGTGGTAACTGGTATTGAACAATCCCGCAAATTTTTACGAATGCAATAGGCACAATGGCAAACAGCATTTGTCCCCGGGTTGGTGGTTTCGGTGTTCAGTTGATCGCCGAATTTGTATTGCAAACGCGTCACCAGTAATCGAGGTGATTTCATCGACGAGTACAAATTTGTTCGCCAAGTTGTAAGCATTGATGAAGTGACCTCGATTGATCGTGAAACGTTTGCAATCCAAATACCAACCCGGCCAGCAATCGAACACCGGGATCCTCTGTTTCCGGTAAAATATGCACCATAACCTAGAGTTACAAATAACTCACATTTTAGTGAGTTATGCAAGGAAGAAAAAACAGACGCGATGGCACATGTGGAGAACCACAGTAATGGCATTCGTGGTAGTTAGGTTTCATCTGCGACCCATTATTACCTACAGAGTAAAGAAACGATCTACAAAAATGTTACAAATTTAAGGTCAGGATAGGTAGTACTGGTAAGATTAATGGGGTCACTCAGGTAGTCCAGGTCTGTGGCTACCATGACGTGGTGATCCGCTCGGGAAGGTATGCTGACTACGGCTACAACCTTACTAGATGCCATCCTGTCAGACACACCAAAGAAGAGTAGAACTACGCAAATTGGCTGCATCAGTAAGCTAGTATATCGCGCTGATGAATGTGTATAGTTGTTAAACAATTCGGTACGATCCGTTGAGTACATCTACTTAGTCCCATAACTGCAGTAGTGCTTCTTTCAAATAAACACATCGACCACTCGAAGGCTGATCGTAGCTGACGGTGCATCAATCGATACTGTTGAAAAACTTTCATGATAACGCTGAAGCTTCGATTAGAGCTAAATCAGAGACAATGACGCCTATCAATATGGATGCGAACTTAGCGAACAATAATCGCCCATGAACAAGACATATAAAAAGATACGGGCGCATTATCAATCGACACCCGTGGACGTGTTAGCTGGACATTTTTCATGATAACTTACAGCACGGTTCGTTGTGCGATTCTTCCGATCAAGTGTAAATCAGTTTCAAAACTGATGAAGATGGTGATGAAGACTGTTGAGAATCGCAGAGTTTACACAGCACAACAGTCACATATGAGGTGGCTGTCACAAGAGCATACAACAAACCCGTTAGTAATACTTACAGTAGTAATATTTGGATGAGACGAGATAACGAAGTAAGCAGCAACCGAAAAGAAAGAGAGAGGTAGACAAGCGATTGCTAAACAAACAGAAATCACTCACGGATAGCTGGCTCTCGTTCAACAGATCCAATTTGTTACCGACCAATACGATAGGGATGTGTGAATTGGGGTTCGGGTTGTTATGTCGGATTAAAGGGAGCCAGAAGGAAGAGAGCTGTATGAGAAAAATAAACGAAAAAGGGAAAATAGAGTGCGGTAACCATGAGCACTATGTAGTAATGAAACGTTTGAAGCAAAAAAGATCATCATACCCTACAGATGCAGTCACATCATACAAACTTGCAACAACTACGGTATACTCGGATTTGAAATTTAAACAATGTTTGTTCAGGTCCAAGTTGCAGCACTTTGTGTAGACCTGATAACGCTGTCCATGTATTTGAGACTGCACATTTTTACGGGTGTTTTTCTGGCATGAGCTGACTAATAAGCAGTTTGTGATACAATATGAAAATTAAACCTAGCATATCACCAACCCGGAAGACGTCTTCACTTTCAAGTGAAACAACATTGCCTGCCCACTGTTCTCTCCAAACAACCTTTGTGGTCAAAATGTTGTGGAAAATAATGTGCCATCCCGTATTCATCGGGTGGAGCTGCATCACTTTTTCGTAATGTCTCAACACAGCAATTGAGTGGAGTTGAGAAAAAAGCTACCATGTGAAGCACACGGTATCTCAAGGTCAATCGGATAAAGAAGCAACTGTAACGGATTGCATAGGGTAACAATCTGATAGTCTGTCGTAGATGCATACCAGATGAGATGAAAAGATAATACAGTAGATCATATCCTTTGATTAAACAGAATAAATCGAAACAATAAATCACCGAAGTCCTGATACAGTCACGAACAACAGTAACATGACATGACAGTAACATGACATGATGCAGCGGGTGCTCCAACTAAAAGAAGAACCAGCTTCGGATCTCTGACTGCGTTTCACTGATATAATTTTGTGACATTCCGGAATAAACAAGCAAAGTAAATTATCTAATGGTACTTGGTCTGAATCATCAAAGACTAACATGGTTCAGCCCGTAGCATACACAATGGGGTTTTCTTCGGAAGTAGACCTCAATAATGCAAATTCGAATGTCCCATTCAGTTACAGCTCTTTTTTAGTCGTTTCCTCTGGTGTCATTAAAGTCTGCAGTAGCACGATGCTGTTCAATGAGATGCAGCTCCGTCTGAGGACGTTTTGATAGCAAAAGATGTTTGGCTTGGAAAGTTGCGTTGCACAAAACCCTTTACAAACCATGAGAAAACGTAGGATAACGAACGCATACACTCATTCGCATGACTGACCTGTATCCACACACATTTGGCAATAATGCATTGCCACTCGTCTTGGTGACACAACCCACATAGTGCATACACACGGTTCCAATAGTCGTTTCTGATTCCAAGTCTTCCTGGCGTTCAGATCTTCCAATTAGTTCTCTAAAGTACGCAGTATACTACTCACAAACAAAGGTGTATGTTATACAACAATGGATGGTATACCACAACTCGAACGCGTGAAAACTAAAGAGCTAATCGGGAGCTGGAAACCATAACCGGGAACGTGTATATGCAGTCTGAGGGATGCGTTATCAAGGGGAACGTCGCTGCACTATTGTCAGTGATGAGGACACGTTCAGGCGTGCAAAATAATGTGCGTTCATCCTTCTGTATTTTCACATGCCATGTGATGGACATCCAGCAATAATCAACTCTTCAGGCCAGGCGACTTTTCCGGTCATAGCAGCAGAATGACATCGCCTGAATGAAGTTCAGGAAATTTGCAAATTTTCAACAATCCCTCGTCCTACTTAATCCTACAGAATTAAACTGCTTGTTCCATCACTTCTCGACCCCTGAAACAAGGGTTCATTCAGCTCGTGGTAGCCACGGCTAGAAGTGATTGACAGGGATCAGCGGTAAAAATCGTTTGGAAATTCACAAACGTTTCAAAAAATGCGAAGCATTTAATTTTCAAAGTTCATAAATCGACCACAACATCGTTCACAAAAATGAAGTCAATCATAGACAACAGTTTTTCACATGATTCTACTGCTGCCGTTGAATGGAGACTTTGGCTGAAGGACGGTATTTTAGTCTTAGGATATCAAAGAAAAAATAAGGTAGAATAATTAATAGGAATATACATTACTGTACATTGTAAAACATTTAGCACAGACCTCTATTGTGACATCTGCCTGAGCCCTGGTTATCAAAAAAGGTACATGACAGAAGTTTTCTCACCTTCACCTTGAAGTAGCCCACCCAGTACCTATATGAGGCTGAATTTGTCTAGCTTTTTAGCCCCTAAAGATTTTACACTTACAGAAAGTTCAAGTGTCTGAAGCACAAATGTAGCATGGATGTTTGCGGAATCACTGCGGATGCGACCGTTATAATCTGAGTTTTCGAGTCAACGATTGTCGAACCAATACGTTCTCATCATTTTAAAATAACGTAATGAGGAAGTAAGCAGCAAGAGAATGAAAACAAACGGCGAATTTATGATACCAATCAAAACGGAAAGCGCACCTTCAACTGGTTCCAAAAGTATACCGGTGAGAAATGATGGAAGTATTCGTGTGCCATCAGTTGTTTCAATTATTTCGGGACGTGGTTAATCAATGGTTTTGATAGATGTTAACAAGTGCTGGATATGTATACGTCACTGAAACCGCAAATGAACTAGTACGCAGTGGATTACCAAACCGGAGGTGAGTATTCCAACACTCGGTGGAGTAACTAGACGCGATCGCGAAATACGCTCAAAGTCCCCAGCGGATAGAGTGCGAACAATACGGGCGATAAGACGAGCCATAGCCCAACGAGATCGGACCAACGGACGAGGAGTGGCAGGCGGGAAACTCCCCGACAGAAGGCGTCAGTCATATAAACAAACCGAGCAGAAGTGCAAACGATGTGTGAGCGGAAACCGGGGGTGTTGTGGACCGGAATTCCGGTCCGAAAACGCAAGCGCGCGCGTAGCACGCCAACCAGCGAGTTGGACACTAAAGGTTGTGCTTTATTGGACGCCCTTTCGCAGGACGATTAAACCAACTTTATTTACGAGTATGCAAAACTGATCCTCCAGTGGTTTAACTTAAGCGTAACTACGCAACCGTATAAGCACAAGCAAATGCAGCTTTCACTTTGTGCTTGCGACTGTTCGCCAAATAATCACTTATGAATTGCATAATGATATCTTTTTTGAGTCGACTGGTTACGAATTTATCAGAATAGCCACAACCGACGGTAAGCACCAAACACGAACATGAATCTACACATCCGGTTATACTGAACGACACTCGGAAAAACAACTGTTTTAGATTTACACTCTGTTGCCTTAACAGAAAGTGATCACTATCATTAGGCCTAGCTTGTTATTGAAAAATACACTGTTTGCACAGTCAACTGACAAACTGATTTAGGGTGTCCGGATCTACAATGGCTAATTACACTGGAACTGGCCGGTTTACACGCGGCTACCGGTTAACACAACGAGCTGGTAAGTCATGAACCGATCTACGCAGCAGCGTTCGATAACGTGATGAATCACATACAATGCACGGTGGTGCACAATCAGCGCTCCGTCATCCAACTCGGTTGAAAGGCTTGTGAGAGTAGACTCTTGTATTATGTAGATAGTCCGATGCGTTTCATTTGGACTACCCGAGTGTTCAGATGGCACTGGAGATGAGAAGTGTTATCACCCATTCTACAGAGTGTGCTGGTTAAAGTGGCCATTTAGCAGATCACAAGAGCAATCAAAGTAGCCGGGGTTCAAACAGGCGACCGCGGGATTAGTACTAGACGTCTGTACCCTTAAACAAGATATCCAACCCACGATTTGATTTCACCTGATAAAGTTAGGTTGCATTAGACAGGATGACTATAGATGATGGTAACCAAGTGTTGCACACATATAATGGTACACTAAATACATCAAGAAGACTTGTTACAAGTAGTTGGCTCAACCGACGGTATACGGCCATTTCAACCCAGCTCGATCCATCGGCAAATCGGCACCGCGACCAGTGATCAAGTACCAAAATGGAGTGTAGATACTCTACTACACTACAGGGTTTGGATCCACCGTTTCACCGATGGTCACTCGGATAAATTTCTTGCGCAAACGGCTCGTAACCCTTTTGAAATAACAGTGAATGTGTTGGGAGACGCATCTCCTAACGAAGCAGCAAAGGTGATCGATCAGGCTTCGAGTTAATTGATATGTGATTTTAACTCACTCAGTCCATTAAGCTTAAGTAGATTGCAGCTGCGCGATCGAACGCCTGTACATCGTGTGAACTGTTCTCACGAGTGCATTTTCAAATGTCCCCCCACCCTCTGTTGGACCTATAAATGTAGAGCCTCTGTGGCCTAGTGGACTCGCCTCATGATTTTTTAATAAACGCTGTTGCCGCACCTATTCTCCTTCTCGGTTCTGGTGGCAAACGATTGAGCTCGTATTAAGGGACGATCCAATAGAATGCCTACTCGGTTACAGCGTATGAGAGAAAAGAAGCGCAACATTTAAAGTAAGTAATACACACCGACGCCTCCGGATATAAACATACAAGAACTGATAGAAACGTATTATTTAATGTAAAAACAAAAGAAGAACCAGTAACGGTTGATGGAAGTGCTACAAGAGAAGTATAACAAAACTAGTACCAAAAGCAGTCAGCATATACACTAAAAGCTTATAATTAGTCAGTTCTAACGTTGTACATTCCTCAGGCGTACATTTTGACCACAACGGTTGGTTTGCAAAAATAGTTTTATCGTCGAATATTTAGCTTTGAACGGTAGGTTAGCATGGGGTACGAAACAATTCATTATGTGAGACACACCCAGTGTCCCATGGTCACTTAAACACAGGTGAATTTAACTAGTGATCGGCTTCATCGCCCCGAACAGAAGCCTCAAGAGGCCAGTTACCAGCGGCACGACTACAGTAAGTAAACTCATCAGACTGTCGAAATGTTGAAGCATACGATCTACAGCAAGGCATGAGTATTACGTTATGCTGATATTGAATATGTGGATTATAAAAGTGAAAACGCCTGATATGATATAGGTCAACAGCTGATCAATGAAGAGAGAGCGTGTCTCAAGCATTGCGTATGTCAAGATATGGCGCTGAGACTCCACAAGGCTTGACTCGACAGTAAACGAAAAACATATTTACGAACAAAACGGAATGGCCGATAGAAAGGAACGAGGCAAAAAAACGCAAGTACCAGCGATTTGTGTTCTAACAGAGAAGAGAGAGGGCAATGGTTGACGAACAGAGTAAGTAAACAGATTTTCTACACAAACATATCACGAGCCGGTAACCTCTGATTCTTCTCAGAAATAATTACCCGTTGCACATTGGATTTTTAAAAAGTTATCATGCCAGATTTAGTAACAGTCATTTGACTAATTGTTAACTAACTCATTAACTCTACAATTCAATACAGCATAACGTCCACGATCGCGTATGCGCAAACAGGCAGTATATGCTGAGTTTCGTTAGCTTATGGGATGATCGCCGTAGATACACACACCTGCGGAACCAGAGGCAAGTGACTGAGTGAATATGCTCCAGTACGCCGTCCACAAGACAAATTTAGATTTACTCCTGCTTAGTCAAATTATAAACAATTGAGCTCACCGAAAATTTATTGCATCATACAATGTTAAGTGAAACAGCAGTAATCTTCAACGGTAACACAAAATTGACAGAATTAATCATCCAATAAGTAGTGTGACAGATTTCACAATTTAAATCAGATCCATCTGCGAAAACTGGGTTTCGATTGGTTTCGAACAAGCGACTAAAAACAACGTGCTCAAACGCATGTAACGAAATCATTAGCTTTGTTCCCTATCGACTTGAAACTGATACTGGATGTCGAACAGTGATGATTGTTCACCAATGACCAACTGAAAGTACTTGACGGTTTTCTCGAAAGTGAAATTACGAGGATTTTTGGGCGATATGAAGGTAGCATATCGTTCGCGTTACGTTGGTTCAATTTCGCGCAACAGTAGTGTAACCCGCTGAGTGTAAACCAGATTAGCCAACTCAATCAGCAGGATGTCCTTGTATTTTCAAAATCAAGATTCGAATGTAAACGCGAGGCCTGATCAAAATAGAAATCAGCCGTCGAACTCCCAATGAAGTCCATGAATCTGAATGGTTGCTCGCCAGCCTTAGAAACATGATCATGAAGATTGAGTCTTTACGTCAGCGCCTCAATCAATTTCAGTTGCGAATGCACCAATCGCTTCTGCTGCTGCTGAAGAAGCACCTGGACCTGTTCGAACGTCAGATACATTGTGGTTTCTCCGTTTCCAACCGTTGTACCAACCAAACTGTGACGATAAACAAACTGTTCATAACAAAATCTTCACTGTTAGAGAGCCAGGATTCCCGATCCCCTAAATATCAAGCTTAATAAATCAAAGTGAGAAAGCGCAAAAAAAACAAATTTACTCGTTCAGTCTGAAATCACTGTACAACTTAGCTGTATTTATGGATTAAAAATGATCCTGAAAAGGGAATGGAAGATTCGCCAACTTCTAGAAACACCAATGTTCACCACTTTTCTTGACTTAAGGGTGAAAAGTGCAAACAGGCAAAGAAGACAAATGTAGACTGTTTCGCTAGGATAACAGTAACTCCGGATAGTTCCAGTTATTCACGTTGCGGAAGGAGAAAGATTTCAGAAACCCCACCGGTAGCCTGTGGCGAAAAAGACTGACCTACAGGCAGACATGATATATGTCTTTTGAGGGAACCTCAATAAAGCATCTGGCGCATTTGGTACATGGGATAGCCTATCCTGATACAACTATTTAAAAATAGTTTTGTTGTATGCTCATGAGGTCAAACCTCACCACCTGAGGACTTTTTCACAGTTAGTAGAGCAAAGTACATTCCCATAAGCGCTATAGCAGAAGAAGTTTACAAAGGACCGGAAGTGATCACATTCTCTTGGGATAAAGCCATGAAGGTCTCGAAGGCATGTGATCCCGAACGGCCTTTAAGTCTGGTATTATAGTGGAATTAACACAACACACAGGGAACCTAAATTCGCAATTTCATAAAGGAAATCAGCTGATATATGAGACTATGGATAAACCGCTGCCTTTGAAGCACAAGTGAAGCTGCAGGAATGTCAACTAATGAAATTAAACTACAGCCATCAGATAAAATAATCGTGTGTGCCATAAGTGATTGAATAATTAAGTTTTTATCCTCGTTTTGTTAATAGTCGTTCGCATCAGATCAAATTCAGATTGTCTAGTACTTCGTTTGATGACGAACCGTGCACCATGCGAGAACGATTTCAAATGATACGTATCAACATGCATTACAATCGGATCACTACTGTACGATGATAGTACATAAAAGATTCCATGAATAAGAGGTTCAAATAAAACTGGTATTTCATACGAAAAATGTTAAATCGATTACAGGCAGTACTTAAGAGCGAGTGATTCCGTTAAAAAAATGATATTCCTAAGAAGCAACTTACGACCACAATTAACTGATGCCAATATAGGTGGTGGCTTATATTTGACCTCATCCAGCTTGTCACTTTCGCATGGAAGGCAGTACACGCTAAGCTGTTTCATCTGTGACTTCACCAGTTGAGTGATAATTCAACAAAACAGACAAAATGGTTAGTTCCGTATGTTTTATCATTAATAACCGCATTCATTAGCTACAGATAAACGTAGACCACTGTTTAATCGCCTACATGATATCTTATTCCTATCCGGGAGGAAATTACCGACCTGTGTATTAGATCGTTGGGATAAATGTTTTCTGGAAATAAGTGCCAAATGAACTAAGGTATCGGATACTGAAAAACTGTGAGGCATTCGAGTTGTCCAGGTATCGAGAAGTGTAAACGTTTGCAACAATGCATTGGCAACTCCGTAACAAAACTATCAAGCAACACAGTGGACAGCATCGCTCAGTCGGTGATCCATAGAAGTGATTATCGTTTTTGCCTGGTTGACTATAATTTATGCGCACTCGCCTTCCTGCACCGAGATTTATTCCACCAATCGATTCACACACAACCCATCCACGTCTGTCATCTCATTCCCTGAATGAGTACTACAGTTTGAGCATCATATGGGGTAGGATAACAAAACGGCGCAAGTTGCTTTGGAAAGGGCAGTTGGGAAAAGGCACTTTTTCCCAAAAATTCGCATTATTTGCCAAGGGGAATTGATTGCTCATTTTCTGGGACTTTGAACGCCCGCCAGAATTCTCGAACATCCGAGAAGTTGCGCTCGCTTCCGATTGGTCCATTCGGTGGCCTAGGTCCAAGGCCAACCCAAACCTATAAATACGGTTGCTGTAAACCACAATTTCGCCATCGGGCTGAGCAGCAAATAAAACTCGTTTGAAGGCCGTCTTTTTCCTTACTTGTTGGGAGGTTCTAAGTTGCGAGAGTTGGAATCCGATATTTGTGTTCTGATTTTCGTACCGCTTGCGTTATCGTTGCGTTCGTTCGTGATCTAGATACTGCTCATCATCTTTGTGTTTGTTCTTGCCTTTCTCTATCAGGTGGGGTCGTAACAAATTTCATGTAAGGTAATACCGTAATTATGGAACAATAAAGAGAGTGAGAAACAAATACTCGAAACAAGAACGCCATCAGCTACGACAGTGTTATTCAGATGAATTATTGCAGGATAATTCGTATAATTGGGACCAAAAGAAGAACCTGTTACATCCGTTACAGAAATCGACAAAAACCATTCTAGTTCGAAAACGTGAACTATTCGTGGAGATGTGAACGTATATGCATCGCTTGACTACTGTTGTATTCGGCAATCAGTTCGCAGTAAATTAGATGGCCGCGTTGCTCACGCAGTCGTTCAACGTGTACGTAGCGAAACTTCGCATATGTGATGAACTGGTCAAATAACACGTTTACAATAGTTTATAATGGTTGGGTCACGGCATTCGTATGTCAGCTGGGGAATTACCACATAAAGCGTTATAAACTCAGACCACAAACAGCTTGTCACAACCTTGAAGTGGTCAGACAACGACGCGATGACGAAATGCAAAAATCACAATTAAAGTCGATAGATGTCGATTGCCAGGTTGGAGATCGCTTGATCACTCAAATCACTGACCAGAAACGCTGTTCGAGATGACAGCGTGCGTCTCAGTCGATGGCATGACTGTATCCACCTTATTAGTCTTAATCACTCAGGTCAATTCACTTTCCTTGCTTCCTTTTTCTATTGATTTTTGATCTGTAGTATATCCTTGCTCACTGTTGTGGTAATCAGCTGCTCGGACCACATTAACGTTTGATCCGATCCGTGGTCGTTATGAATGATGTGAAAACCTTCGATATGGGGTATGGTTTTTTTTACATGCAAATTGAACATCACAACAAATGGAGGATGGTGTGAAGGTTGACGTAGTAAATATTCAGCCAGCCAATACGAAAAGAAAAATACTGCGAGATGTTAACATTTTATTCATTGACACTATCCGCAAACACAAAACAAATAAATGCACATGACACAAACCTAGTAAAATAACAACGACAAAGATCGAATTATCCACCTTCCTATCTGTGGCCTGTATGGACAACACAATCCATGACGTGTATCGTTGTTATGGTGCTAGGTACTCGACACACATAATGGATCGTTTTATGAACACACCCAATACTGGTCAAGGTTGAAAAAACAGCCATTATAAATTGTATGGAGATAACGGCACTGACAGTCCGTTACATAAGTGTTCCAGCGTCAAGTGATAGTTGGGAGGTTATTGCATCAGGCTTAATTGTGGGGGTCCGACGAGTAAACCCAGAACAGTCTTAGCTAGCTAAGTCAAATAGGAATTGGAGAATTCGGTTGTTGGCGATATTGAGGGATTGCTGGCGGATTGACTTACACCTACTGACAGACAGTTATGGCCTCAGACGAATCTGAAGGCAACTTCGAAGAGTTGGTTAGGGAGCCTACTGTTGTATCGAAATAAACGTATCCGCGCCTAAGTCCACCGCACAAATTTCCTGATCAAACTTCAGCCAATCCGATCACTAAGCTACCAGATCAAAACGGTTAGCTGGCCGGTCAGCACAAACACAGCTGCTCGCAAGGCACTTTCGATAAATCAACTAACTCAGAGAAAGGATAATCACTAATCGGCCAGAAGTTGCTGTGCCTGAATCCATCAAATAGTGTATGGGCGAAGGCCCACGACAATCGTGTCACACTTGAGCGAGTGCTCGCGTACCTCCAAAGTGGAAGGATGACGTGTCCACATTGGGACCATTGGTACTACAAACACTGTAAGTGAAAGCTCCGTTCATAGTTGTCCAAACGCGGCTCATTGATAGGATCATAAATGGAACATGGAAATCGTCCATCTTCGTACCAAGAGATGCACAATCAGAAACAAACACAAAGTAAACGTGACTGGTCAATGTTACACAAACATGTGGTAAATGATCAAAATCCACTGGAAGCACATTGCTAGTGTCGTGATTGCCATCATTCATAAGGTGTGCGTCTCCGGTGAACCTCGATCAGTGCAGAAACGGTAGATGCCGAAGAAAATAGTTAACAACTTGCTTGCGAGTTAATTGTGCCGGTTATCTCAGATAAGTGTGAATAATAAGAACACATGCACATTCTACCATAGAATGACCAATGCTGAGTAACTGACCACAAATGTAATTGGCTTGTGTTTGCAAAAAAAAGGTGAAACAATGTTCACTGCCGAGAAAGTAAGTTGTCTAAGTGATACATCTCTATTAATAGGTGAAGAAATGAAATCGACAATCAACGCTGATGACAGGAGAAATGAAGTGGAGCGAAACAGTTGAAGAGGTTGACTGCTATAAAATTAGCTATGCTTCCGGATTAAAATCGGTCGAATGAATGCTGTTTGTTTTAGTGGTATAAACAAAATTGAATACAAATTGAGCACCACTCACATGTGACGCAGGTTTTCGCATTTAAATAAGTATTCCAATGTTCCCGTTTTTGAAACTTCTCCAAATTAGATCAACCGAATCTCCGATTAGTCGTCAGTGACCAAAACAGAGCTCATAAAGTTTGATGGTGCTTGTGATTTCAATTTGATTGAGAAGTCGCACTCGTGGGCTATTGGTTAGAGTCAACAGGACAGTTACTGTGTCTTCACTGGAAGCGATCGAGCAACCAAAGCAGCGGTCACAGACGTGTGTAACCCGAAGTTTACGTGTAACAATTCAGTTCATGGAATTAATGGTGCCGCCTCACGAGAACATGAGCATCAGTTCGGATCCTTACGCTGGCAAGAATACGTGCTACTGAAAACCTCCAACAAAAGCGGAAGTAGAGTCTAGTGTCTCTTCGCGAGAAAAGGTTGACGAAAACGCCAATCTGCAGGCGAAAATCGTGATCGAATGTGGATGTTCAACTAAAAGTTTCGGACTACATATAGAATATCTCGTTCTGCTTCGGAACAGCAACTGCTAAGCCAAAGCAAAATGTGGAGACATAAAGTCAAATTAAACTTTAAAAGGTGCGACAGTTTACGTTAACAGGCGTCTCAATCGAGATGCGTCAGCGAACGATTAATGTAAGACGAATGTACCCGCCGAAATGGGGATGTATACTGTGTTCGGGTCACATTTATCCCTTCGATTTACCCAGTACATGCTAGCCGCCAATATGTCGCTACGCTTGCTGACCTTTTTCTGCATCGTAAATGGAAAAGGTCGGACAAAGTTGGGATTCCAGTGCGGTGTTTAAATTTTCACCCTCTGTTCACTATGATTCGTTTAATGTTCTTCCGTGGATGAGTGCAGTAAAACAAGAAGACCTATTCCGATAGTATTAAAACCGTATCGACTAACGGTATAGCGATATCAACGACCGCCAGAGCGATATCAACACACCTTAAATTGGCTGACAGAGCTGAGCAGAAAGTGTATGTGAATAAAAAACCAGTGAATGAACACGAGTAACGTTTATTTTGCTTTTTTTTAAAAAAAACAGGCAATCGATTGCTAATCACGAGTGAATGTAGACAATTGAAAACAGTCTACAGCTGGAGCTCTGAACTGACGAGGTTTCACATACAATATGCAGTACTCTAGCTGGGGAAAGATTTATGGAGCTAGTCCGCCATGTGAATACAAAGCTTCGGATATCTACAAGATATGCACTACTGACAAGCTCTAACGAGAATAAAACTCTAATCTAGTACTTCTTTTCGAAGGAGGCCAGTTGATAAGTCTATCTGAATGCGAAGACAACGATCAAACGTGAGGGGTGTTCAACGTATAATATACAGAAGCCCACAAGAGGGGGCCTTATTACAAAATCCGTAAGTACAAACTAGTTCCTCGGTATTCCAACTGAAAGGCGTACTCAAAGAGACCACTCAAAACAGACCTCCTAACCGAATCAGGTAAGCGAACAATCTAAACACAACGCCTTCACCATGATCCTGAGTGCCAACACGGAGATGTTACGCACATCCCATGGAAGGCAAGACACGTCATGTAGTACTCTTAGTTTAGACGTACCATTTATAGGCTCTGATTCGACGTTAAATGGCCGTATTGGCAAAACGTCAATTGATGTATGATATTTCTCAGTTATGTGACCTCGTGTAATGAGTCATTTTCTCTCATTTTAATGTCTGCTATTTAACCATAAACTGATGTCATGATGAAGGCAAACTGCTGCGTCATCGGGATCGACGTGGACAGCTGATTAAAAAAATGTTGCTTAAACTGATCTGCTTTGTTCTCTGCACACTTGTGTCATCATGGAAAATAATACATCCCGGATGCAAACGCCGATCATTTCGGGTTGTCTTAAGCCATCCGAACCATATGAAGTAAAAGTGTTTCAATTGTTTAATCGCAGAAAATGTGTACTGATCAAAATAAGCCGAGTTATAGGCGTAACGCGTATTCTGAGAAGATCGCTTGCCCACCCAACTGATCTCCCTAGGAATACTCAGATAGTAAGCGCAGGTTCATCCGATAGTGGTTTGGAATCCACATTTTTTGATAAAAGACGGACCTATGAGCATCTGGGTGACTACTTTGTTGTCTCTGTGTGTGTCTGCGTGCTTGCGTAGCCAAAGCTAGCACTACCTTCGGACGTACTGAAGGACGTGTCCAGAGAAACCGCAGTCTGAAGTCTGCAGGATCATGGTCCTGTCCATGTTACTGTTCAGTTCAGCTGTCCGAACGATAGCTGCCCGCAACTCGGTATGGACGAAACATCATACTGAAACGAGACAGCGATTTAGTGGACGGGGTGCCAGTAACACTGATAAACGTATAGCTTATCAAGCTGGTTTTTATGTATGCGACCCATCAGAGAAGTGCAGAGTAGGCTTCTGGCAAATGTAACCCAAT
>JTDE01002722.1:58418-97857 GCA_014338405.1 Paragonimus skrjabini miyazakii | reverse complement strand
GTCGGGGCGTTGACATGCTGTGTCCACGCTCTCCGGCGTACCAACGTCGATAAGGAGGTCGAGAATCCGCTTTCATATTCCTGGTGCGAAACTGTCCTGGATAGCGCTTCATTATCGTGGACTCTGTACGTCCGCATAACTCCCCCAGAATCAGTTCAAGACAATTGGATTCTCTTTTGCACCTTATAATCACTAACGAGAGTCTTTACTTAGACCAAGTCGACTGTTTATCCCCTTGGACACAGTGATCATGTAGTCTTGGTCTTCGATTTTCTGTGCTATTGTATACAGAAATACGGTCGGAAGCAACTTAAGTTGGGCTGACTTTGATGACCTGAAAACCATCTTAGCACAATTTCTATAGGATCAGGCCTGCTAGCCTCGGACCTCTACCTGACCAAAGATGACTCAAGAAGCAGACGGACTGTGCATACCCAACAAGTTCATCAGGCACTCCTGAAACTCACCCCTGTTACGGTGTATTGACTGCTTCCTCGTTCTTTGTGCACAGTTATTCGCGGTACAACAACATTCCGAAAAATCTGAGGACGTTGAGGCGTTTATGAAAGCTCGTAGTCGGTGCATATCAAAAATACGCCACAACTACTTTGCAGCACAACCTAAAGTACTCTAACTGGTACGAACAAATTAAAACGTTCGTTTTGCATAAGTGCATAGGGCGCAAAAACCCTTCAGCTTTGTCCTTGCGACGAGGTTACCTCTGTAGCACACGAAGTCTGGGATATTTAAGGATCATTTTGCCGCTCTCTATAACACCCCGACATAATCTGTATCCAGGCTACCGCCGGAAAAATTTCAGCAACCTCCTCTTATCAGCAGAATTCTTGGTGAGCGATTTACAGAGTTTACTTCCAGGTGGATTGACCTGGCCCAGGTTCACCCGAGAATGTTGAAAGAAGCGTTCTGTGTACTCGCAGATACATTTTATGGGTTTTCAATGCTGACCCTCTGAGGTTACCATAACAGCCGAGGGGAATGGGCCTAACGTAATTCCCATTCATGAATCAGGTTATTAACACTTACCTGTCAGCTACTGACCAATTACTCTACCAAGTATTCCGTACAGGATACTTGAACGTCTCACCAAGCGTACAATACTACAGTATCTTCTCAACAATAATCTGGTTTCTACGAAATCAATCATGTGTGACCAACATGCTTTTCTCTGTGGACAGTCTAACTGAGACCAGGGACCATGGTCTTGTTTCTGATGCCATTTTCTTTGATTTCGCCAAGGCGTTTAGCGGAGTGCCTTCCAGTATACTCCTGCGTAAACTAAAGGCATACGGCGTTCATACAGATATTCTACGCTAGATGGCCTCGTTTCTGAGTAGTCGAACTTCGGGTTAAATCGGGCCCCATCCTCTCCTGTACCCATCTCAGCTGGCGTGCCTCAAGGCTCTGTCCTTAGGCCGCTGCTATTTCTAATTTATATCAGCGACCTTCCAAAAGTAATTTTCAGTAACCTCTTGATGTATGCAGATGACCTTAAAATTGGAAAATCTCATGATCCTAGCAGTCTACAAGCTGACCAGAATACTGTCAAGCTATGGTCAGGGGAGTGGTTTTTCCCCATCTGTGGCAACAAGTGTGTGCACATGTCCCTAGATGTAGGTTGTGGAAACGTATTCACTACATACACTGCCGAAAAAGCTGTAGTAGTGGCTATAGTAAACCTCAAGTAAGATCTCGGAATCTGGCTATATTTCTCTTGTCATCATGAAAAGGCAGCCAAGAAGGACTGCTGTAGTAAGCATGATAAAACGGACATTCTCCCTTATAGATGAGAATGTCTTCCAAACCTTTCATAGCTTTTACCTCCGACCTTTACTTGAACGTGCTTACTCAGTGGTAGTTACTGGCCTCAGAAATGACACAAATGCGCAGCGGCGTGTTCAGCGGCTTGCTACGAAGACATTATTGAGCTTCCGTAATTGTACCTATAAATCTCGGCTGGAAATTCGTGACCATTACTCATTCCATTGTCGAAGAGTTTGGAGCGACCTGGTCCTCACTTACTTTCTTTATCTCTTTTCCGGCCCAAAACGGTCTGCGAAGTCACTTGAAGTTAAACAAGATACAACGAGACTGGGCCTTGACGCGGTGTGACGGCTTGCGCATCTCGTTGACCTTTCGGGCTAAACTGGACGATGTGGCCACCACACCGACATTCATTCATACCAAGCAGGCCAATAGGTAGAGGTCTGACAAACCAGTCTCATGGTCCTCCAGGTTGGGGGTTGGAAGAAGGTTGGCATCTTTTTCCGAAAACTGTACCAGTTCTGGTACACTGCCACCCACCCACTGCCTTGCGGTAGAGCCTTTTGAGCCAAAGGCATTGGTTGAGAACCCTAATCGTTCTCTTGTCTAGGTCTGGGCGCCCTGGCAGTATCTCAGCCCACATACAACCATGAATAATCACAACGCAAGTAATTTCGTACTGCATCGGTCGTCCCGCAGTATAAACCGGGTCGCCCTATCTGCTGCACACAGCAGGGTGGATAGGCGAAAACATGCTACTGCTGACCCCTCCCCCACTGTCCTATCAAATTTCGTCCTCAGGCCCCTCCCGACTTCCATTTCTGATAGTTACTCCACAGGTCCCACAAAGGATGTCGCTAACCGTGGTAGCACTGAACCGGTAAGCTCCGTCTCTTGCCATTTAGGTTCAGGCCTCCCTCGTCCCTTGCGTAGACCTAGAATGCAAATTAATATAGGTGCCTTCAACGTTCGCACTCTAACAAAGATAGGTCAACGGGCCGCTCTTGCACAAAAGTTAGACTTATTGCATGTCGATATCTGCTGTGTCTCGGAGACTAGAATCCAGGACAGTAGTCAACGTATGGAACTAACAGCACGCGCATTGTCTACCCGATACTAGTTATACACTTCGGGTGATTCCACAGCCGCTGCTACAGGTCAGACTGGAATAGGTATAGTCATCAGCACGACGGTTGCAGCCGAATTGATAGATTGGATCCCTGTTAACAGTAGACTTTGTGCCGTCCGCCTGGCAGGTTCAATTAAGACCAGCTCTAGACGCAAGAATTTCAGAAATCTTTTCATTGTGTCTGCTTGCGCTCCAACTGACCGTAATGACGGCGGCGTCAAGGAGGCATTTTGCTCGGATCTGGCCACTCTCCATCGATCGACACGTGGATCTGATATAGTCGTTCCGGCCGGAGGTATGAATGTCCAGGTGGGTCGCCTTGGTAAAACCGAATCTCGTTTAGCTAGCAGGTTTGGTATAGCGTCACACCGATCAGATAATGGCGGGCGATTGTTGCAGCTGTGCGCTGAGCATAAGCTACTTTTAGTCAGTACTAGTTTTAGGCATCGTGCACGTCACTGTTACACTTGGTGCCCTCCTTCGAATCAGGCCTGGTCTCAGATAGACCACGTAGCTGTTAGTTATGAGTGGCGAGGTTCTATTCAAAACGACCATTCTTATTAAAGCACATATACGGATTCAGATCATGCGTTAGTACATTGTCGTTTTGTTCTTACTTTTGCTGGACAACGACCCCATCGACAGCATCGGCTGGCTGTTGAGAAACTGGCTTTACCATCGGTGAAACGTAAGTACCAAACTAGCTTAGAAAGCTGCCTTAGTGGTATTCACTGCGAAGGTTCTGGTAGCTGCTGGATTCAAATCTCACAGGCCATTTATGAAGCAGGTACTGTAGCATGCGGCACAGGGGTACATAGGCTAAACAAACATTGGATTCCGGGGAAATCCCTGGAGTTGTTAGAACCCAGGCTGAAGGTTCCTCCTGGTAGTTCACATAACAAGTCTAGAAAAGATGTTAGTAGGAAACTGAGGATTGGTTAGTGGAAAAGTTAAGGAAATGAAAACCGCCTTTGCTACAGGGAACACTGGAAAACTATTCAAGCTGATCCATACCGCTGGTCCCAGACAACCGCCTGTTAGTGAAGCTGTCAATGAGGCAAATGGCACACTAATCTATAATAAGTGCAGATGGTTAGAGCGTTGGGCGGGACAGTTCGAGGGTCAATGTAGCTGGCCTCCTGCTTCTGTTGCGTTGCCGCCACAAACTTGTGATGTGGCACCCTGGTCGGTAGAATTGGAATCATTCACTGAGAGGAGGTTCGCAATTGCCTTTCGGTTCTCGATCGTAATAGGGCTACTGGTCCAGATGATCTGGTGCCGGCACTTTTCAGAGAAGGTGGAGGGACATTAGTTGAGGCCTCGACTCAGTTGTTTAACCTTGTGTGGACGACGGAGACCATCCCTCCGTGCTGGGGTCACTCGATAATAGTTCCCATATTTAAGAAAGTAGTTCGGGGCTCTTATGAAAAGCATAGGGGATTAGTTTGGCCTGAGTCATTTCAAAGGTTGTGGCATCCATTATACTTCGTCGACTAATTTTAGTTCGGGAGGTAAACATTAGGGCAGAACAGACAGGGTTTCGCCCTTGGCGGGGTTGTATAGATCACATTGTTACCCTTTGTCAAATTGTGGAGCAGCGTCCTGTGTACCGCCGGCCAACAATTGCCGTATTCCTCCTCGGTAAAAGTGCACTCGGTTCAGTGGATCGATCTACACTTGTAGAATCGTTTAAACGCAAGTGTGTACCGATTAAGTATGTGAACGTACTGTCGGCGATTTACTCCCATACTTCTGCCCAGGTTAGGGTTTACGGTGAGCTGTCTGACAGTTTCAGCACCAAGAGCGGCGTACGACAAGGCTGTCCGCTTTCACCATTCTTGTTCAATTTCGTCATGGACGAAATAATGGAGGATTGTCTGTGGCACTCAAATGATGCTGGTGTGAACCTCCTACGTGGTGATCTTGATAATTTTGACGATAAGGTATTGCTATTTGACAAATTTCAGGCGGCGCAAGCAACGCTAAACGCCATATCACGTTCTGCTAAGTACTTCGGAATGCGCTTTGCAGCTTCAAAGTGCGATGTGGTTCTGCAAAAATGCTGTGTTTGCGCAGATTTCTCGTTAGATAACGAGGCCGTGGATGTTGCTAGTTGGTTTTTCAATTGGGCGGCTGTAGTGGAAGTGTAGGTGATGAAACGGAAGCGCGTATCTTTCAGGGTAAGACGGTATTCGCTAATCTGGGGTACTTCTGGCGACGGAGAGATTTATATGTGGCCTAAGGGTGGTGTATATAAGGCGACGTTGTGGGATGCATTACTGTACCGCGGCGCTCAGGGTGGAAGACATGGACCGTCTTCAGGTTTTTTGCCACCGATGTCTGCGTTCGGTCGTTCGCGCTGGAACTGTGTCGTAGGCGCGAACGTAGACTGTTGCGTCGTTATTCACATGAGCTCATTTCTGTGTAGATAACTATCGATTCTAGCGCTGCTCTCTCAAGGTCTCTGGTGGCGCTCAAGCTGAATGTCTCGATGAAGCTGGAATGGGAATCACCCTGCTTCCTAGTGGAGAACAATGATTGATCGATTTGATCCCAGTGAACAGTGACCTGTGCGCTGTCAGACTGAACACACCGGTTTACGTCTGTCAGCGTGACCAGAAAAGCGTGATATATCCATTATTTTAGCGTACTTATGACGAATAACCGTTCGGATGCTACTAGAGGTGCGTTCTACGACGCGCTCATCGACCTTCCGAAGTAGACTAAGCACTCAGTCAAGGTAATATTTTCCGGGGATTTTACTGCTCAACTTGATCGACCTTTTCTGGAGAATAACCGGTTGGTGGCGGGTACGTTTAGTTTCCGGGCCCATCCCGCTGTCGATGGCGAATGACTGCTGCAGGTGTACGCATCTCAATATTTCGGTTACTTCATTACAACACAGCAAGAGGCATTTTGTTGTATGGGGAACACCCGGTTATCTTCTGTCGTGAACACAATTTGATCATATAACAGTCACTTACTAATGGCGCCAGTCTGTTAAAGACTGTCATGCCTTTTGGAGCAATCACCTAGACTCGGATCATGTTGTACATACCCATCTTGTTTTGTCATCTGC
This sequence comes from Paragonimus skrjabini miyazakii, assembly GCA_014338405.1. Classification (NCBI taxonomy): domain Eukaryota; kingdom Metazoa; phylum Platyhelminthes; class Trematoda; order Plagiorchiida; family Troglotrematidae; genus Paragonimus; species Paragonimus skrjabini miyazakii. The sequence continues at coordinate 91,867 of JTDE01002722.1, read as the reverse complement.
CCAGAGGCCATACACTCGTAAATGCAAAATATTTGACTGGCATTCATGCGAGAGGTGTATGAAAACGATTACCACGAAGCTGGTAGACAAATTGCGCAGTTCAGGTCAGGTGAGTAGACTTGACGATTACTGGGGACACATCGCAGCAGCCATGAAAACTTATTGTGAAGAGGTATGTTTCGAAGGAGCTGTGCAGTTGTAACATAACTGGATTTCTGTCAGATTGATAAACCTCATGAACAAGGGTCGCTCGATTCCACGGGGTTCTGAATATGATAACGATGGTCCAGCACTTGAATGCAAGCTGAACAGAAGCTTGCACAATGATCGTAAACACCGCTTGGTGGAACAGTGAATATAGATGGAATGGGCTATTTATTATGAAATAGCAGGGTGTTTTTTCCTTTGATTCGTGGTTGTACTGTTTGTCGAATCGGTGTAGGTAAGACCATATGCAGAAAAGATGGCTCTGTCGCGCCGACTTGACAGGTGGGATGAACATTTCGAGGAACAGTTCAGCTAAGCTCAACCACATCATGTAGACGATGTTATCCGAATGTTCAGTTATTGCATTCCAAACTACCCTCCATCGGAAGTAGAGGTGGCTCTAAAACCTAGGTTATTGTAACGTGAGCAGTACGGTAGTTCATCGGCGCGTATTCCAAAACACTCGAGAGGCGCGATCATTTGGTCAACTGATCACGTTGTACAGAGTACACTGCATGCCAGCTGAGCGTTTACCGTACAGGGCGTTGTATAGTGAAACCACCAACAGTTGTGTAAAACCGCATGATGATCAAGCAACAAAGTGACCACGAAGTATGAGGACGCTGACTGTTCCATTAAGTGAAGTGGGTAGGTGTCGTCTGCCTAGCTGGGGTTGTCTTGATCACTGGTTAGAAACGCTATCCGAGATGGCAGCGTGTTGCAGTCAGTAGCGTACCTGCATTCATACCATTTATAGTTCTTCTGCTTAATCTGTTGTTTTTACTGTCTTTTTAAAACCTTTTCACTAATATCTTCTGGGATACTGTACGTCATTGTTGAGGTGGGCGGCGACCCGACCTACAGCACCTTCTGGTCCGGCTCATCTTTTGTGACGATGATGATAATGATAATGGCAAAGACGTGTTATTTTTTCAACTCACGCCACCCATGACATCGAACAGATATCCACTTATCACGTTTCCCCGCGGTCTGTTTTGCTCTGTGGTTTGGAAACGTGACACGTTCGCGACGAAGATATACACAAACTTCTTGTGTTTAGACATCTTTGCTTCCGCCAGTGTGTGACTGTCGGGTGAGATAATGACGCGAACAACGCGGTTATTATTTAGAACGTACTTCGTAAGGTACGCGCAAGTAACTGAGCTGCACAGCCTGAGATTGTTAGGATATTCACTGTGCATACCAACCGAGGTTGTTCCAAACGGTGCATTATTTATTGAGCTCGCTATCAATGTAATAAAATGGTGTAGTCAGTGACGTTATCTTGAAATCTGTTGATCCGGTCATGTAAAGTATGTACGTCTTGCTCGCTCGCTTGATTGGAGACGTCCTGGCTACTGAACCTAGTGTTTGGAAACATTTGTTAAGGTGACACTATTTTGCAATGATTGTGGTGGCTACATCTACTAGATTTCTGTTTATGTTTATTTGATCCGTGTTCCTTTTACGGAGTTTTTCTCTAACTTGTTTGTGGTCACTTTTGTGGTTAACAGCGGCTTGAGCTTCACCATCGTCCGGTCGTTTGGTGGATATAAGGAGGCTTAGACGGTTACGTTACCGTCATGTTGCAAAAAACAATGGGAATTTCATATCGACTTCATATTATGTCCGCAACTATCTTTTACGTTCGTGTCATTTTTGTCCGATTGCTGCACAACTTATTTGTCACTTAGATTTTTACCATGATCCTAATGTTAAAGTTGGTCGGTGATTTTGACTCCGGATTAACAATCACATGGTTATGGCTTTGTGTCTCAGTTACCCTGACCATCCCCCTAAAGGTCTGAGAAACCTGTCACTATCCTATCCTCGTGTTGCATAGCGTGTTGTGATAAAACACTCTTTGTGTTGCTAAAACTGAAAACTGAACCAAACATTGCGTGGACAACGACATGAATGAGTTAATACCGTTTGTCGGGCAAGGCTCACTGTCAACTAAAATTTGGAGAGGAACACTAATGAACCGTTGTTCATAGAAGTTCCATGACTGATTGTTGGCTAACAGTATTGTTTTACCTTTGATTGTATTAGTCGATGCTGTCACTGCAAGTTTTCTGTCTTGTGAATCTCCTGTTGCATCCTCATCGCTGAGTTAGTGCAGCTGTATGTCATATTCGCTCCGGGCGTCTTCATTATCTGGAATTTCGTTGCTCCCTTATTTAGGGCTCACTGAAAGTCTCAGGTGACGATGCTTGTTCATGGATTGCTGCTAATGGTTCTCGTTGAAAAAGCGCGCGGGCTTTTCGAGATTTAGTTTTAGCTTTTAGAAACATTTTTGAAAGTTTTGCTCAATCAGAACAGACCCTGGAGAATGAAACAGTTTAGTTAGGAGTTCATCTTCAATTGATTTTAGATTATCGAAGACACGGCTTCGTATGTTGTGGACACAGTTTTGAGATTTACTCGGATGCCGCCTGTGTGTTTTTGTTGACTGTTGGCTTACGAGTTGCATTCCTTTGAACTTCAAAGCAAACTTGTCGTCTATTATGCAGTATTGTTCAGTCTTTAACTTGTAAACCCCATTTTCAGATGAACTCGGACCAACAAACCGATCAAAGAAAATGTTACCTAGATTCACATTTCTTAGGGTAACAGTCTGCTAGAAGCCATATATAGCATTCTCGAACAATCTGTGCGAGATGGTTGAAAGCCCACGTGCGAGACTTCATTCATCCGATTAAAACTGCTACAACTGGGTTTGCTATTCGTGGCATCTTTCAAAAAATTAAGATTACTGCGTTTAAAAGTTCGAGCTATTTTCTTACTGTAACGGTAATTTCGTTACAGCGTGGTTACTAGCATACAATTACAATTATTAGATTTGACTCGCTGATATCGTCACAGTGTATATGATTTTTCAACATTTGTTTATAGTTTGGCTATATTTGCTTCCTCTAATCTTTTCTGTTCTTTTCGTGAGGTTGCCTACTGAAGCCATTCGAATTAATGTTTGTTTTTCTGCTTGATTGTTTTTTCCTGAATACACCGTGCCTTCCATGTTTCACTTAGCTCTGTTTAGTTCGGCTTCGATCGTTTCGCATTTTTAGTTCCGGGATCCTCTTCACTTTTCATTTCAATAAGTTTCTTCCTATATGTGTCTCTGCGTGGAGTTGCCTATACAACCATCGAAACTGGCACTACTGCTAAGTGGTGCGGTAGATTTGTCCTTTTACCAGTGACCCAATTCACAATTGGGTTTAAAGTGATTAATTTGCCTCACTATCTAGCGGTTATACAATTTGAACTCCCAACGGTGGCGTTTGTGGATTCAAGCATAAGAAACCCTGCGGGTGAAGTCAGTTCCTTGGATCATTTGGTAGATTCTACGGGGTACAGAAGGTTGAGTGGGTTGTTGAGTCTAAGTGTGAAATTTCTGAGCTTCGGGCGTTGCTGCGCAGCTTAGTTGGTAAGGTGCTAGCCACGTAAAAGCATGTTATTTCTGTCTTTGTTTTGATTCCTTCCGAAATCCAGGTTTGTTCACATTGATTCTGGTTATCATTGCTGTTGCCACTTTATCTATTCGGTCTCGGCTTTACAACAGACAAATTTCGCGGTCATTTAACTGCATGATGCTTAGGCTTGTAAAGGGCAACTGCAAAAACGGGCAATACAGAAATAGAGGAGAGTCGTTTTGTCCACTCCTTTAAAAAGGAAGTACGAAGGTCGTCTAGGACATAAAGATAAAGACGAACATTTTTCCTTGAATGAGATTGAAGCGATTATCTACTCCCATTTGTTTCTATCTGCAAGACGGACAATTCGGTAGCAGGTACACTTCAAGCGAATCATTTGGCATTCCATTTCATATCACGTAAATCTCCTAGCCTTGTGCGACCTCTTGTTGGTGCCATCCAACCGCATATGAATGTTCCTACGCGTCAGCTCGTTTAGATGACTACGGGAATTCGGTCGCTTCAGGCTTTTGGACTACCACACCTCCGCGTTTAGGTATTCCACCGAGAGTTTGAATACTCGTATCTCCGATTTTGTAATCCACCACACTGAGCATTCAGCATAACTGTTTCTATAGTCGCGGCACTTTTGTCTTCCGAATAAAGAAGGAGGTTAGATCAGGTACGCTCAAACAAACAACACTCCGATCGCCCAACGGTTGATCGCGCATTATTCAATACGGTCGATAAACATCCAGTGAAATCCAAATGTTTTATGTAGTCTCGAATGCATCCACTGTGCGCAGCAGTGCTCAGAATCAGACAGTGGTGTCTTATTTTCCTGCGCCTTCGATCTAGGCAACCCCCTCACTCCCAAGCGAGTCAATCTGTTGAGTTATTGGTTCCGAGTGGGGTCCCCCAAGAAAACCCTGTATCCTGTTGTTTCATAGGTCAGACTTTTGAGTCGGAGTTTCGGAATGGGTTCCCTTATGTCCAACCCCATTCCGCGGCATAAACCACCGGGAATTATCAGAAGTTATCGTTTTCCCGATTTCCTCTTGTTTTACCTCCAAATTTTCTGTCTGCCCTTGTGATCTCGAGTGATACTTGTTTCCTAAAGTCAAATGGACTGGTAAACATTGTCGCCTCCACTGAGCAAAGTGGTTATGTGTCGCTTGGCTGATTGGGGTCCTCGTGATCACTCAAATCGCTGGTTAGAATCGCTATTCGAAATGGCGGTGTGCGGCACTCTCTGTCACACTTACATCCATACTACTTCTATTTCATCCACTCAACCTTCTTTTAATAATTTGTAACTTTCATTATAACGTTTTCTTCTGAGATGTTCCACGTCACCGTTGAGGTGAACGGTGGCCCGATCCACACTACCTTCTGGCTGGTCTGACGATGATGTTGTGGTGGACGGTTTGACGGTGCCGAATCCGTTTCTGACCTCCTCGGGTGCGTGTTGGTTGATGAAAATGCCAGCGTGTCTTTGTGTTCCCTTACCTTCCTTTCTCATCCTCTTTTGAACACAAGTTCCTTTGAAACACTCTGGCTGACCTGTGGTTTCGATCTTTCGAAAAACAAACCATATAAACTTGTTATGCTTCCGAATGTTTTGGAGATCGAACGAAAATTCCTTGTAGTCGACTTGTTACATTAGGACACGAGTCTTTTTCAAACTTTTGTAGTCATTGCTCCATGTTTAGATGTTTGGGATTCGTATATATGATCGCCAATATTCACATTAGCCATAAATGGCACACCGTTTATTTTGAACTTTGGAACTATTTAGTGTCAGGACGGCGATAGCTTTTCGTCAACTTGAATTCACCTGAACGAATTTGCGCGCTGCGTGATCACGCGTTCGGCTAGTGCTTTATGTGTTAATCAGGTTGTTGCCCGCTTCCAAAGTTCGCAGACATATTTAACCTGATGTGACCTTTGGCTTTTCACCACGCGTCTGTAAACTGTAGGATGTGTGAACCGAGTTGTGGGTGTAGTGTGTATTGAGTTTACACTTTGCTGACTGTTTTGTCTTATCATAGCTTTCGGGGTGTAATACGCCTACACTACTCTTTTCAGTTGGAACACAGACTTGATCTGTCGGTTCTACTCCTCTCACAATGACCGTCCACCGACTGCGATAGTAGGGGATGGTATGAGCAGCTATGTAGTAATACCGAAGTGACAGCATAGGTATGGTTTATCCTTTCGCCGACAACAATGGATTCATCCTACCTGTTTTCCTTCGTCTTCTGTCTGTTACTGTCTTATAGTAGTAAAGCCAACTCTGAGTTATCTTTCCATCGTCCTTATTCAAGTGATTTTCTGTTCCTAGCTTTTTGCTGCTGTTTTTATTTCTGTGGGTATTAAGAAACGTGTTAGTTCTGAACAGCTTACTTCCCGATGTAGTATGATGGATTTGATAAATTAAAACAACCAACTGTGTGAACCCTTTGAGCAATCCCGCTTAGGTCATCAGTACGGAATCTAGTGGATAAAATGATTATCGCTTATGGGTATGCTGTTTATGCCGAAATCCATATTTTTCGCATTTGAATCTATTCTTATCCGTCCTGTCTGACAGTACTTATCAGCGATGCAATCGCAGAGCTCAGTTGTGACGTTGGATTCAGGCGTGAACGTTTTGAGAAATCCTGCTTCGACAGTCCATCCACAAGATGATTTAGTGGATTCCTTATGACACATTAAATCGGTTGTGTAAATCAGTTCAAATGTGAAATTTCCGAGCTCCCGGCGTGGCTTTGTAGCTCAGTTGTCAGAGTGCATGCCATGTCTGAGTGCTATTTTTTGCTGCTGTTTCGAATCTAGCAGAAACCCAGGATTTTTGCAGTTGGGTTCCTTCCAGATTTATTTACCATTTTTATTAAGCGAGTAGTTTTTCACAGATTCTGTTCGCTTGCCAGTTAGGTCATACGGTAAGTTGGATGCTTTTATCAGTGCCTACGTTTCTTCTTCTACGTCCATCAACTCACTAGCCATGTTCCTTTTTTTTAATCACAGCCTGCCAATGGTCGATCCATTATCCACTTTTCTTATACACGATGCTGTTTGTTCTTGGTCATCGACAGTATACCGTTTTACGCTGATTCGTTCGAATCGATCGGTCTGAGCTACCAATTTTCCGTTGTGTCGAACCATATCTTTATGCGTACTTGTGTGTATGTGTTGTGTGCACTCGAAATCCGGCCGTGTGAGTGCCCCAGTGACAAACAACTCAAGCCAAATCGCCAACCGATCCATCGAAGCTTGTGTTCGACAAGTTGGTCCGTACAGGAACGTCGCTGCGTGGCTCCTTGTTGTCGTCCTGAGTTGCTTATATCAAATCATAACGCGACCACTCAGCGTTTACCCTGGTTCCCTTCTTGATGCCATCCTTGCCACTTTCATTGGGTTAGTTCAACGCAAAGTGTACGAGTGTCTATCCTGCTTTGGATGTTTGGGTCGAGTGTTTCCTACCCCATGCACTTATTTTCCTCGCATTAGCTTTAGACGACCGTTCAAAGTGAAATCAGCCATTTTCTGTGTTTTATGTATACGAACTGTCGAGTGGTTTACGAGATGGACACAAACTATTACGAGTCATCACAACCGCGGTTGGTTTCCGGTTCTCTGGAGCACAAGCATGAAGAAATCTTGGTTCCATTCTCTTTTTACTTCGGTTTCACTGTATTTCGCTCTGACTCTTTCTTTGCTCCCAACGAGTTGCCTGAGTATGTACACCACGCCGGTTGTGAACGCAGATGTTAAGCTTTTGTCAGTTCCAGTGAAAAACCTTGATGAGGAAATGTCTGTTTTTAACTCACGTGAACTAGCTGCAAGTAAGATTGTTTGAATTCGGACTGATCACACACGCCCTCTAGATTCCCTGTTGTCACCGTTTTCATCGATATCTGATGGATTCCCTCGTGCTCAGCGTTCAACTGAGCCAAGCGCTTCTCCCGTGCGGCGTTTTCAATCGACAACCGATCTCTTGTCAGTTTATCGCGGTCGTCGAATTCACTCGATGGATACTCCTTCGCTGGTGCCACTTGCGCTGACCTTAACTGCGATTGGACTACTGGTTCTCCTTCTGTTGCTGGTAAGTTCATTGTTCGCATATATGATCCTATGTGCTGCACTGAAGTGAACGTGGTTTCGAATGCGCTGATTATCTCCGACTGGTAAGTCATCAACATACCCACAACCAACCGTCATCGGCGAGTGCGTCAGGTGCCAATAGGGCAAGTCGGTTGTGTTTTTCGTTTTTATCAACCAACACTCCTCGTAGTTTGGTAAACCATCCGCTCTCCCTTTCAGTAACTTGAGTCATAGCGGTCTGCTACATTTTCTCTTCTTTAGCTTTGCTAGTATACTGTCTGGTAAACGTTTTCTTGTGTTCTCCGTCCAAATAATTTTTTTTCTGTTTTCCTTACCAAATATGGAAACTATAAACGTCTGTACGAATTCTCCTTGTCTTATATGTCCAATTTGTGTATTCCTGGTTTGGATTTTACCATTGGAGTCCTTCTATCTTTTGTTTCCTGGATTCAAGGGTTACCCTTTCACGTTAATATATCGTTAGACTAACCAGCATTACTTCCCTGAACTACAATGGTCACACTCTTCTATTGTGTATTCTTCTATTCTATTCTGTTCTTCTATTGTGTATTCGTATTTAAAAGTTTGTGCGAACTTTCTCCTCTTATATTTTCTATTATCTTGTACGTGGTTTCTGCTCCGCGTGAAAGTGTCGTGATATTGTAGGATTTTAGGACACAAGTTCATAGTCTTGCCGCTATCGTTTATTTCTGTGAAGTAGGTCCATTTGCATGCTTGTTCCTTTTTGCCGTTAGATACGTTCTCTGTGTCTGTTTCTTTTGTTTCATTTTCCAATACATTTGAATGCCTACCTCTTGAACAGCATCCTGAGTTATATTTTTACGTCTTTTCCAAACTCTGTTTGCACTGATGCAATAAGACGACCGTACTCGAGTACTGTACCCAACAAGCAACATGAAAAAGTAGAGTTATGCTTTTTAGTTTCATGACGTTTTCAACATATTACATCATCCACCTTAGCATTGGCAGCTGCAAGTGCATTTTGGATTGGCACTGATACTTTCTTGGTTGTTCCACAATGAGTGGAAGATTGAGCCGAGTTCATAACTAAAATGTAGACAAGAGATTAACTGGACACTTTTCTCTCACTGTTAAAAGTCTGACGACTGTTTACTGTCCTGTGGCTGGCCTTAAGACCGTCGATCGTTCGTGTTGATTAAAAGCTTCCCTTCGTAAATAACTCGAGGGAATGTAACAGGCGTATGAAGTCAGTTGGCTCGCTTGTACACACGATGTTCTTACTAGAGTATGCATTACATGGTGAGACATGTGAGCCAGTTGAATCCACTATACTGAGGGGGCAGGGTGGATTTTAGTAGCCGATAGACGACGCATGTAGAAGCATGCTACCTGAATGTGGTGGCCGGGCTCGCACGTTGAACTGATAAAGAAATCTATACTGACTGGTGCTTCGGTTCTATTAAGTGCTACCATATCAAGCAGACCAAAGGAGACAGTCAAGCAAAAGCAGATACACTCAAGGAGTTGTGTATAGCACTAATAACTGCGTAGGTATTTGTAGGCACTGAAACATCCGATTTATGTACAACACACACATTTTTATAATTGCATCACTGCTGTTTTTCGCGTTTAGAAGAAGGGAATTAGAACATATACTCTCAGTGAAGGTTACCCTAATCGTCAAACCACTGATCATGTCCACCGTTTTGTTATTTGCTACACTCTGAAAATGTGGCTCCTGTTCCGGTTGTCTCATTTTTTTTATCTTACCTGTGGCACACGATCGTTTGCTTGTGTGTTAAAGTTTGATGTTGGTACAGTACAGTTTGACAACTATCACATTTTGGTCGTATAATGCATTTGTTTACATATGTCAGTGGTACTGTCCACTTGTCGTTCAAACTTAACTTGTGGTACGTCTCATGGAGGACTGAAATATGGTTTATCATCGTTATTAATTTGAAGACAGAAATTAAAGCCGTTACTTTTTCTAATACATAACGTCATTTCCGTTGGACATCCTGTCATTGTCGGTCACTGTGTAACGGAATGAATAAAGTCATGGGAAAGTTAAATTCGAGATTATTCAGGAAACTTTTCATTGATTAGCTTATTTGGGGTACCTCTAGAAGCCAAACAGGTCGGAGTGTATAATTTCCCACTTTAGTTGCATGTTTGGACTTGTCTCAGACTAAAGGTGGCTTCATGCATTGTTTTATTTAGTACAGAGATCAATGCATGCTTATTTGTAGGAGTGCTATATAAGACAGAAATTTAAGGTGCACACTACTCCTAATTAGTAATTCTCATAAGGTTATATATTGTTCAAAAATGGCATCGCTCTCAGTCCGAGATACAGGATGTGGTTCGTTTATTGTCCCCCGTACGCATAAAAGCGTACGGTTGGCGGCATCCGAAACGGATTAGCCTGTCACAGTGACCGAAGCCAAAGGACGCCTGCGCTATAAACCATCACCGCAAGTGGCTTGCGCTGCACCACTTGCAGTTCCACTCACACACCACGTATCCGGTGTAAACCCGAAGGAATAAGACCAGTAGGTGTGTGAGTGAGGCCTTTGTGTCCAGCTGGCCAATGCTGGTTAGCCAATTGAATGGCTAGATGTTGTCGTAGATGCTTGCTGTCATGGTTTCTTTTGTACAGCAATCGCAAAAGGGCTCTTAACGTTAGCACCGAAGACATTGCTCATTGAAATTTTTTTCTTTTCAAAAACTTACTTGTGAATATCGGTTGTCCAAGAGGATCTTATCCCAGAGATTGTAATTCGCCCTGAGTCATATTCGGGTTGCAAACCATTCTGTCTCTACTGAACTGCCTTTCTGTGAGATCTTATTTGGAACTCCTTGATTCGCAAGTGTTAACGTGTGTGTATTGGCTACTCCAAGTTTACTTGTGTTGACTAGAATGTTACGCAAATTGGTCAACCCTTCGAATAATGAGAACATCTAGAAGTGACAAGAGTCATAACGTTCGTTTTCAAAATTCATTGTGCTTTTAAGGTATAGCCCATTTAACTTTATCTTGGTCCCTTCGGCTTGTTGTTTAATGTCAGTCATCAGACCCTACGTTATCCACGGTTGTCACAAAACTGAACTATTTGGACCTGTTAAAGCCCCAGTTTCGGACTTATCTGCAGCTCTTTTCAAAGTTGCTGGTGTTAGTTTTTCGTCTGAACTATTCACACTCCTCCGTTTCATATGGAAGGTTGGCGAAATGCCTCATGACTGTTGTTTGTCAACGGTCATTCCCATTTTCAAGAACGGTGTCCAAACATCTTGCGACAACCAGAAGGCTGCTAGCCTCGTTTCTGTCGCCTCCAACATGCCTGCACTTCTCGTAATGTGATCTCGTCGCTGGTGTGTCGACCGCATTGTCATATTGCGACCGACTCTGGAACATCAGTACTCCTCACTCCGGTAACAGCGGCTACATTTTTGGACCGGTTACTCGATAGGCTCTTTGGAGCCTTGATTAAAAAATTTCACTGAAGTCGTTGTAAACCCTTTCTGAGTGCAGACTGCGGATTTATGGACAGCTATCTCGACCGTTCTCTGCATCTGGTGGGGTTCACCAGGGGTACCCGATCTTCCCCTTCTTTTTCGACTATGTGATGGAACGAGCATTGGGAGGTTCCGAGAATCTCAACGTGAAGCTTCGGCTAGGTAATATGTTGATAAGTGTTAAGTATGCAGACGACATTGTTACACCTATTTTTTTTCGCGGAGAGCATGCAGACCATGCTTACCCGATTAAACGATTTAATTGATCCGTATGGCATGCAGTTTGCATCATCAACGCGTAACGTATTTTAACAACGTTTGGTTGGCACCGATCCTGTTCTTTAACTTGTAAACAAGTCGCCGGAAACTTAATTGCTTTATCTATCTTTACGTTGTCATCTCGTCAGTTTATAATATCTCTGACGCGATTTCCATGAAGATGGTGAGAGCATACAGTGTGTTGGCAATGAAAACAGCTACTGATAGGTTAGCTATTGTATGTCGCGTTTACCTCCGGATTGGAAGTCCTTATGAATTGCTAACCTTTTAACTGGACGTATTATTAGAGATGGCATCTGATTACATTCACTGATTTAACAGTGTGCGCTCTTGAACTGAAGCCAAATAATGTAGCGAGATAGTGGTAACCTTACATGTGCCGCCTAACTTTTGTTGCAACCTGGCTATTTAGTTGCAACTTTCGGACTTCATGTTGTTAAGTGATTAAGTTTAAAAGTTCGGGCTTTCGTCCGTTAACTCTTTTTTGTTTTCGTACTTTGATCAAAACAGAATGAATACGTATGTCGCGACTTACTCCTATCAATCGATAACGCAGAACAAGCAAATTGAACACAGCAATGCCATATGAAGAAACCAGTGGGATAGTCTCCATTGTTCATCCACTAATGACACACGCTGTTCCATGTGATGAGGACCGATTGTCTCGGCATTATCTGTGCGCACGAAACAGGCCGGTTTTGTGTGATTATCATTGCCTCACTGCTCGTCGTTAGTTTCGGGTTACGATTAAGTTACAATATCTTGAACTGCTTTGCCGTGTCGATTGGGTGACCGGTTTCTAGGATGTGATCGGTGTAGCTGGGTTCTTCCAACTGGTTACAGTCAACAGGTCACTTTTTGACATTGTAGTTGATAACCTCTTAGGAATGTGCTCCACCATATGCTGATGCAGGCACCGATCTGTTCTGCCTATGTAATCGTCATTACAACTGCAGTTGAACTGGTATATCAAGTGAGAGACAGATTGGTCGATTGAGTGTGTATCACCGCTATGGAGAGTTAATCTTTGTTTGTGTTTAATGGAACTCAGTTTGGTAGTTGGGCAGGTACGTCGCATTGCTGATAACAGTTTGTGGTTCGTGTCTTTGGTTAGCCAGTCGACTCTGAATTTGGTTTACAGAACTGTATGCTTTTCTTCCACACCCTGCTTGCCGTTTTTGGTCCTTTCTTCGTATCGCGGACATTCGTAAACTTTTCCGAACAACCGTTATTCACTAGCTTTGTCGAATCGTTTTTTTCTTCTCGAGTTTGTGTAGCTGTTAGAGTATCTACATGGGCCGCTGATGCCTTCATCTCGTTATTAACCATCAAAAGTCTGCTTGCAACCCTATCAGTTTTGATGTTTTATCCGCTCTACAGCTTTTTTAAACCCAAGCTATGGTGTTTAAAAATTTGGTTCTTCTTTTGGACCACTTTACTTCCACTGCTCGGACACTTGCTTCAGATATATTCCCCAGATTGTAGTTCCGTCGGTTTTTTCAACCATATACATCACCTTTTTGTCGTCAGTTTTTGTAATCATTTGCATCGCCGTTTGCCAACTGGTTTATCTTGTCACGTAGCAGTTCATACTACTCCTGTACATTTTATTTAGGCCTAGGTATATTCTGAATGCATAGCTGCTATTCTGAAAGTCGGTTGTAGCAAGCAATATTGGTTTGTTTTCAAGCCTACTATTGTTAGTGGTTAGTGTGTTTCATGACCTCAATTGTTGCATACAGTGGCTTCAACAAGACCAAACTTCTCCGGCTTTAGCAAAAACGCCGTGTCTTCCGTTGGTTTTCTCTCCGATCACTTCACCAACTGTAGCTACTTCACTCGTTGTTATTGTGGAACTCCACCTCTGCTTCCTGCAGATTTCATGGCATCATCTTGGTACATTTTTCTCTTTTGTTTCGTTTTTTTTACTGTTCCCTTCTTCAGACTCCCTTAGTCTTGGTATCCGGGGAAACTGTAGGACGAACTGTTGTTTGAATAAACAAACTCATTGTGAACAGTTTTTGAAGGTCTTCTAGGTGGAACCAAACTTGTACTATCCAAGATTCTTATGTTGTCACATCGATTGAGAAGTCCGAAAATGTCTGCCAGCAGCTAATTGGTCGCGGTTTATCCTCAGAATGTTACGTTAAGCATTTTGGATGTGTGCATTTTCGCAGTTTTTGCTTCGAGCGATGTGATTGGCGGCCTCAATATCCGGATTTGCTTCCTACCGTGATCAAAACCAGATGACTCGGGGCACATGTTTCACAACAGTAGCTTGCGTTATTTCGCCTGTGGTTCCATTCACATCTTGTGTGCAATGTAATTCCGAAGGAATAAGATCAGAAAACTTGTAGACAATAGGAATTTCTGTCGATTTACCACCAAGTTGGTCCATAAACACACGCACCTACTCAAGGCACACTGTATGGCTGGCGACATCTGCGTTTGGACTAGTCTGTCTTAATAACCGAGGCCACATACCATCATAAGTGATCTACACTAACTCAGTTTTGTACTCCACCTACTTGCATTTAATCCTAACTTTTAGCTGTAAGAAAGGCATAGGGATCATTGTAGCGCACTCGCCAAAGCCGATTAGTTTGACGATAAGCTTGAGTGGTGGTGAAACCCGTAACCCCGTAAACAAAATTTGGACTGTCCAGTGATAAATCCTAAACTGATCAGAGAAGGTAGAAGCCAGGGTAACCCCTGCAGATCATATATAATTAGAAAAACAAACGAATGAAAATGTTGTTCAAGTGATCGTGTGTTGTCACTGGAAGGCTGGGGCATAAAATATATTACAGAGTCTCATCGCCCAGAACCTTCAGACACATCTCCAGATTTGTCGCGGTGTTTGTCACTGATGCTCGGTTTGCATGCTCAATATTCTGAGAGAGTCAATCAGCCTGATTGTTTTACGGGGTTGTTCATTGTGATAACTTGGCCTTACGTAATTACTGATGAGTAGCCGACGATTTCAAAACAACTTGTGATCGATCGATAATTTGGACCACTGGTAACAGTTGACACATGATACACATGATGCCAAGAGTGAAACGGTACCACCGAACCAGGTTACCGATTGTTTGCAAGTTTTTCTTTGGTTACGAATTTTGAGTTAATCTCCAGCATATTGCAGCATGCTTCATAATGGTTAAACATCGCCCAAAGTCGGCTACAGCTTTTACGTTCAAACAGACTTTTCAGTCATTCTTTTCCGAAAACACGAGTTCATTAGAGCTCGTTAGTAGCGAACATCGTTGTCTCGGCTGGAATTGGAATGCCCCCACATGTTTTGACGAGGTGACCCTTTTAACGACTGGGCTGCCGAACTTACTGTAGGCATGACCGAATGATCATCTTTCTTCGCTCAACGAATTTGTCTTGTAAAGCTGTGTTCAGTTAGCCTGAACACATCGAAGAGAGTTACACTAGCTGCCCGTTTAACTTTAACTGTTATCATTCGAATAGATATTTTAATGCCGTATCTAGTAATGCTTTCTTGATCGTTTTGCAGGATCAGTCATTATAAGTAAGTCATTATAAGTAAGACGGATATTACTGAACAGTGGACTGACACCCGCCTTTCCGAATCAGACCTGGTCTCAGATAGACTCCATAGCCATTAGTTATAGGTGGCAGGGTTCCATTCAAGACTGTCGTTATTATTGAAGCACATATGTAGATTCAGATCATGCGTTAGTACATTGTCGTTTTGTTCTTACTTTTGCTGGACAACGACCCCATCGACAGCATCGGCTGGCTGTTGAGAAACGTAAGTACCAAACCAGCTTAGAAAGCTGCCTTAGTTGTATTCACTGCGAAGGTTCTGATAGCGGCTGGATTCAAATCTCACAAGCCATTAATGAAGCAGGTACTGTAGCATGCGGCACAGGGGTACATGGGCTAAACAAACATTGGATTCCTGGGAAATCCCTGGAGTTGTTAGAAGCCAGGCTGAAGGTTCCTTCTGGTAGTTCACACAACAAGTCTAGAAAAGATGTTAGTAGGAAACTGAAACCTAGTTTAGAGGCTGATCGTGAGGATTGGTTAGTGGAAAAAGTTAAGGAAATGGAAACCGCCTTTGCTACAGGGAACACCGGCAAACTCTTTAAGCTGATCCATACCGCTGGTCCCAGGCGACCGTCTATTAGCGAAGCTGTCAATGAGGCAAATGGCACACTAATCTATAATAAGTGCAGATGGTGAGAGCGTTGGGCGGGACAGTTCGAGGGTCAATGTAGCTGGTCTCCTGCTTCTGTTGCGTTGCCGCCACAAACTTGTGATGTGGCACCCTGGTCGGTAGAATTGGAATCATTCACTGAGAGTGAGGTTCGCAATTTCCTTTCGGTTCTCAATCGTAATAGGGCTACTGGTCCAGATGATCTGGTGCCGGCAGTTTTCAGAGAAGGTGGAGGGACATTAGTTGAGGCCTTGACTCAGTTGTTTAACCTTGTGTGGACGACGGAGACCATCCCTCCGTGCTGGGGTCACTCGATAATAGTTCCCCTATTTAAGAAAGAAGCCCGGGGCTCTTATGAAAAACATAGGGTATTAGTTTGGCCTGAGTCATTTCAAAGCTTCTGGCATCCATTATACTTCGTCGACTCATTTTAGTTCGGGAGGTAAACATTAGGGCAGAACAGACAGGGTTTCGCCCTGGGCGGGATTGTATAGATCACATTGTTACCCTTTGTCAAATTGTGGAGCAGCGTCCTATGTACCGCCGGCCAACAATCACCGTATTCCTCATCGATAAAAGTGCACTCGGTTCAGTGGATCGATCTACACTTGTAGAATCGTTTAAACGCGTGTGTACCGATTAAGTATGTGAAGGTACTGTCTGCGATTTACTCCCATCCTTCTGCCCAGGTTAGGGTTTACGGTGAGCTGTCTGACAGTTTCAACACCAGGAGCGGCGTTCGTTTAAGCCGTCCCCTTTCACCATTCTTGTCCAATTTCGTCATGGACGAAATAATGGAGGATTGTCTGTGTCACTCAAATGATGCTGGTGTGGACCTCCTACCTGGTGGAAGGCTGACTGATCTTGATTATGCTAACGACAATTTGTTGGTGTTTGACAACTTTCAAGTGGCATCAACAACACTAACCGCTATTTGGCATTCTGCTAAGTACTTCGGAATGCGCTTTGGAGCCTCAAAATGCGATGTGCTTCTGCAAGAATGCTGTAATTACGTAAATTTATCGTTAGGTAACAAAGCCATGGATGTAGTTGACCCGTTTGTATTCCTGGGAAGCTCCATCCGTGGTTGCGGTGGAGGCGTAGGGAATGAAGTAGGTGCGTGATTCTCCAAGGCTAGGGCGGCATTCGCCAGTCTGGAGCACCTTTGGCGACAGAGAGGTATTTCTGTGAAACTTACGGTTCGCGTATATCATACAGTAGTGAAGTCTGTGTTACTTTATGACAGCGAAACCTGGCCCCTCAGGGTGAGGACGTGAACCGTCTTCAGATATTTTACCACCGATGTCTGCGTTCAGTCGCTCGTATCGCGTGGCACCAGCGAGTGAGCAACGAAGAGGTTAGGAAGCGGGTGTTTGGCAGTGGTTGTTGGACGAGTTCTCTCGTTCACTCCTTACACTTGCATAGACTTAGGTGTTTAGTTCTTGTACTAAGGATGCCGGCTAGTCGTTTGCCACACCGTGCACTGTTTGCCGACGCTGCGGCTGACTGGTGCGAGCTGCGAGTTGGACAGATGATGACCTGGCGTAGACAAATGAAATCGTTCACGAAGGGGTTGGGCACTGTAGATCGGGTTCGTCTCCCGGGTTGGAGCTCTGGCGACTCAGAGAGTCGGTGGCTTGAAACTTTAGGTGAGATGGCGGCTAACCGAGCTCAGTGGCGTGAATGTTGTCGTTGTTTGTCCGAGTTGTCTGTGAAGCGAGTGCACTCAATGACGCGGGGCAGTGAAAGCCGTAAGGAAGCTGTCTTGCTGATGACGCCTTACTTTCACTTACAGCTTGGTTGTTTGTTTGCAAGGTGTAGGTGCCTTGATGTTGTATGTTTGAATGTAGACGTAGCTATTTTTAATAGTTAGGTCCTCTTCCTCTGTCCTTCTTTTTTCTTCTCTCTTCCTATACAGCGTTTGCTTTTTTTCTTGGTTGTCTGGCAGTTAAGCGTCAATTTGATCCGCTGATGTATTGCTCTCTGTGATATTGATGATGAACTAGGCTCTTCTACCTCCAGCCGATCAGCTGTGTATATCTTGGTGACTTTTGGAACCCATTTTTTCGTGAGTCGCAGTGGGTAGGTGATCGGTGCGTACCTAAGAATCGCAAATATCTGCTCCATGTAGGTTTGCAGTAAACATACGGTTATGGCGTCCTGTGCTTACTTCTAGTAGCAAAAATATTTATGAGTGCTAAGCAGCTAATGACGTCCACCACATTAAATGCATTGTGGTTTGACTGGATTGAGTTCAAACCATTAAAAATGAAGTAAAAGAGCACTCATCCGTAATCACTAAAATGGTATCTACACAACGTTTATAGAGCAAGACACAATTAATGTAAGCTTGTCGTCCAAGGTTTCCCCGACATAAATTCACGGATGTAGAACCCAGTGGGCTACCCATAGCTACACCGTGAATTTATCTAAAATTTACACTTAATTTTGGTAGATGTTTTTTGGTATTAGGAGAAAACTGGATCCTTAAGAAGAAGTAATGGAATACACGAGGTTAGATTTTAACTGGAAATCAAATGATGTAAAAAAATCTCCAATCTCACGCAACGGTACATTGGTGAATCAAGAGTCAGCCGAGACCAAGTGTATTATTTGTGAATTTGTTGGATTGTTCTTCAAAATTCTTGCCAACCCGACATTGTTGGAATCACGATGAATGATAAAAATTTACGAATCGATTCAAGGACGTACACTTAACAAGGCGCCTGTTTGTCGTATGCCGGATTGTCCGTGGAGGATGTTGGTTATAATAGATTATCTACCTCGTGAGTATTCTCGTGAAACTCCCATTATCGGTTTCTGCATCTCTTGCTTTAAGTTTGTTACACAGAATTTACAGCATGTATTCACATAGCACACTTATCTGTAAGTTCCTCGGCATCAGTTTTTCACTCAGGCAATTGTTATCAGAACTAGTATCCATTTGAAATTTCCGCATATAAAGAAATATGTCTTATGCATCTGAGTTACACAGTCATCCTTCTTCATTATGACAACACCAGCACTCTTGTCTGGCCTGAAGAATACTTGTCTAGTCATTTTTTTTGAGCCCATTGATGACTGTAATGTACAGGAGACAAACAACAATACTGACGTATTGGGGCTGACAAAGATTCATGCAACATATCAACCAACTTTGTTTGAAATCAATCCACCTTATCTCGTGGAGTTGGACTAAGACCTTTTTCCTGGTCGAAAAGAGTTTGTATTGCAAACGTGGTTTCCAGCGTGAACTGTGTGAGAAATCCTGCCGGGGCAGTCGATCCCCTGGATTCCATATGAGACAGTGGGACGGGTGGGTAACCGAGTCCGAATGTGCAATTTCCGAGCTCCTGGCGTGGCTTTGTAGCTCAGCTGGTAGAGCGGTTGCCGCGTTGAGGCATGGTGTGTCTGTCGCTAATTCGAATCCAGCCGAAGTCCTGGTTTTTCACAGTTGGGTCTCATCTAAATTCATAGATCTGCCACACTACTTATTAGTTATACGCATCTCTTTTATCATCCTTACCATAGAGTCGTAGCTAGAAGCATACTAGAAGTTTAGCGACAAAATCCTTTAGGTCAGCTGTCATACATCATTCTTGAACAAGTTTCGTAACACGATCCACATTCGAACGCGTGTTCGCTCGCATGTAAACTTACACGTTTTGACGCAGCCAGTGGGAATTTTGTTTCATCCTGGACCTTTTCCTGTAGATCTCATTGAGCAACTGAGTGCATAACGTTTACGAACCATTTTATTTCTCTTGCTGTATAACAATAAATTCTTAATCTTGTTTGAACTATTATAACTGTTGTATGAAAACCGTAGTGATAATTCCTCCATTCACAACGAGATTCTCACTGTCAGAACGCCCGGATACCCAAATCCTCTAGGTTCCTCTGGCCGAAAGTATCAAAAAGAAAACGTGTAAAAAATCATTTATCCTCTCTCTCTGTGAATTCGCCGGATGGTTTTGTTTTCATTAGAGGTTAAAAATGACCCTGAATAATGAAAGATTGCTTAGCATGTTTTAGGAACGTTCAAAGCAATCTGACTAATTGGCTGAAGTCCAGTCAGCACACTTGTATCTCAAGTCTCCCCTCAGGCTTGAAATCTCCTGTTAAGCTTTACTTCTTCCAACAGTAACTACCTTTTTTATACTCTTGTTTAAAGTTTGATTATGTTGTCAAATTAAGTTCCATGTCCCAATTGGTATAAGTTAATTCCCTAGCCTGGATTATATTGATTTAACTGCCAATTAATTGCATCTTTAGTGCCCTGAAAACTAGTTGCAGTCCATTTGTGTAGTGTAATCTGAACCAAATGTCAAAAAACAGATTAAGGTGCTGTAATCTTTTTAAGCCAAACACATTTTGTCACAGGTTGATGTGGAAAAACATCTAGTGGGAATGTTTTGTCAGAAATGAATTCACAGTTCGAAACTATCAGGTATTGTCGACGTAATCAATTGTAAACGTATCAGACTGCTTGTTTCGACTTTTTCTTATGGTTTGAAAACTAAGTGGCTAAGCTTCGGCGTTGTCGAACGTGTTGACGTTTGTTCATCGGTGCTTGCTTTCGACTGCACTCAACAGATAGCATCACCATTCATGCAGTATGACCGTTAAGAGGCGGGATTTTGACTGTGAGGATCAAACAGGTTCATTCCACTCAATTCTCCAAGTACGTAGTTAGACCGAGGAATAATAACTTGTAACATACTAGATAGAAACACTTCTCCAACCGTATGAAGACCAGGCACAAAGTCTCAATCTCCGACTGGTTCCATGCATCGCGATCCATGTTTGAACCTAAAAATGATGACCAAACCAATCAAGTTGTGAATAATGACACATACGGGATTTCCTCAATCTGCTGTGCTACCTGGACGTGGTGGTCAGGCTTGTACACTGCATCGATCCGGAGAGCTATGCTGACTAAGACTTTGGTCCTTTTAGGTAGAACCATGCCAGATAGACCAAAGGAGAGCAATGAGACAAAAAAAAGTTGCACTTACAGAGTTACATGTTTCACTACTGACCTCGGAGTGTCTAGTTAGTGAGGCTCTGCACCAATGTCACAAAAAGGCGTTTAATAAAGCACAATCTTTATTGTCTAGCTCGCTTATTGCCACGCCACACGCGCGCTCGCGTTCATGAATCAGAATTCCGGTACAGGGCACACCCGGTTTCCGCTCACACATCGCGTACACTTCTGCCCGGTTTGTGTGTGTGGCTGACGCCTTCTGTCGGAGACTTCGCCTGCCATTCCTCGTCCGTTGATCCGATTTCGTTGAGTGATGGCTGGTCCGGTCGCTCGTGTTGTCCACCATCTATCCACTGTGGGTTTTGACCGTATTCCATCACCATGTCGAGATATTCCTCTGAATGTTGGAATGATCGCGCCTCCGATCTGGTCATTCATCTCATTTTGCTTACCATGTCTCATCCGTTGGTCCGTTGATCGATGGCTCGTGCAGTCACCCCTGTTGTCCGCGATTCACTCGCTATAGGCTTTTGGACCTACCTCACCTCCGCCTTGAGGTATTCCACCGAGAGTTTGAATACTCGTATCTCCGATTTAGTAATCCACCACACTGAGCATTCAGCATAACTATTTCTATAGTCGCGGCACTGTTGTCTTCCGAATAAAGAAGGAGGTTAGATCAGGTACGCTCAAACAAACAACACTCCGATCGCCCAACGGTTGATCGCGCATTATTGAATACGGTCGATAAACATCCAGTGAAATCCAAATGTTTTATATAGTCTCGAATGCATCCACTGTGCGCAGCAGTGCTCAGAATCAGACAGTGGTGTCTTATTTTCCCGTGCCCTCGGGCTTGGCAACCCCCTCACCCCCAAGCGAGTCAATCTGTTGAGTTATTGGTTCCGAGTGGGGTCCTCCAAGAAAACCCTGTATCCTGTTGTTTCACAGGTCGGAGTTTCGGAGTGGGTTCCCTTATGTCCAACCCCATTCCGCGGCATGAACCACCGGGAATTATCAGAAGTTATCGTTTTCCCGATTTTCTCCTTCTGTTTACCTCCAAATTTTTTGTCTGCCCTTGTGACCTCGGGTGATGGTTCTTTCGTAAAATCAAGACGACTGGTAGACATTATCTCCTTCATCGTCCGCACCCTCTGACAAGTTGGTGAGCAAGCTGCTCCGAAATGTACTCTCTGAAGTCTGGAGCTTGACATGCTGTGTCGGAGGCCTGAACCTACGATTCTAGAACCGTTATTCACTTGAGCTCATCTATGTGTAGATGACTATCGATTCTAGCGCTACTCTGTCAAGGTCGTTGGTGACGCTGAAGCTGAATGTCTTGATCAAGCTGGAGTGGAAATCAGCCTGCGTCATCGTGGAGAGCAATGTTTGATCGATTTGATCCCAGTGAACAGTGGCCTGTGCACTGTCAGACTGAACACATTGGTTTAAGTCTGTCAGCGTGGAGCAGAAAAGCGTGATATATCCATTATTTCAGCGTACTCACGTTGAATAACCGTTCGGCTGCTACTAGGGATACGTTCTACGACGCGCTCGTCGACCTTCCGAAGTAGACTAAGCACTCAGTCAACGTGATATTCACCGGTGATTTTACTGCTCAACTTGGTCGACCTTTTCTGGAGAGTAACCGGTTGGTGGCGGGGATGTTTGATACTTGGACGCAACCTAATGACAGTGGTGAAAGACTACTGCAACTGTGAGCATCCCATGGTCTTTATATTTCGGTTACTTCATTCCAACACAGGAAGAAGCATTGTGTTATATGGAGACAACCCTGTTTTTCTCTACCATGGACACAGCTAGATATCATAACAGTCACTTACTAATGGCGCAAGTCTGCCAGAGACTGTCGTGCTTTTTGGAGCAATCACATGGACTCAGATCATGCTGTCTTACGTGCCCGTTTTGTTTTGCTATTTGTTATATAGAGGTCAAGCATAAAATGGACCCGGGATGCACGGCGAGTTGGTCGACTAGTCACGTGGTACAGACTGCAATGTTTGGATGACGTACTCCACATGCCAGTTGAGCCTTTACCGTACTGGGCATTATATTACTGACATCACCTCGTGGTGATGAAGTAACAAGGTGACCGTGAAATATGAGGATTCTGACTGTTCTATTGGGTAAAGTTAGGTGTGATCTGCTTGGCTTGAGTCATTGTGACCACTCAGATAACTGGTTTGACGCACTATCGGAGGTGACAGTGCTACAGTCGATAGTGTCCCTGCATTCATTTCATTTATAGTTTTCTGGAATAGTCTTTTATTACTTTTTTTGAAACCTTTTCAATAACGTCTCCTGGGATATTGCACGTCACTGCTGAGGTGCGTATCGGCCCGAGCCACAATACCTTTTTTTGGTTAAGGTCATAGTTGTTGTGATGATTCTACTCACAGCTTTCACACTTCTATTGACTTCAGAACTATCTCTTCTCGAAAAGACACAATGCATTCCAATTTCTCTGTTTTATGCAGAGGTGCTGCAGCCGGGATTCAGTCCGGCGTTCCAGGACATACTGACAGGGAGGATAGCTAAGGGTCTGTTAATGTTGATTCGATCTTGCCTACTGTGAAGTCATTGACGTATTGGTCAACGCAGTTGCTTGATGATTGCTTGGCTCGTGTTTCGCTTGGATTATTGATAGCACACTAACCAACATTGGCTGGATCAAAAACCCTCACTCACACGCCTTCTGGTCTTATTCTATCGCGTTTACAGTGGATACTTGGTGTGTGTGTTTATGAATCGCGTCGGGTAGCATCAGCTTGTAAGCAACAAATATGTCAGGAGGAGGGTATTTGATTGTGACTGGCAAACGAATTCTGTTCAGTCCTTACGTCTACAGTGGTTTAGATGACGGGGCCGTGTATTACGGATGCCAGCTAGTAGTCTGCCACACCGAGCACTGTTCGCCGATGCTGTGGCCGATCGGCTTAAGGTGCGAGGTGGATAGATGTTGACTTGGTGTGGACAAATGAAATCACTCACGAAGGAGTTTATCACTGTAGATCGGGTTCGTCTCCCGGGCTGGGTCCCTCGTGACTCACAGAGTCGATAGCTTGAGCCGTTAGGTGAGATGGCGGCTAACCGAGCTCAGTGGCGTGAATGTTGTCGTTGTTTGGTCGAGTTGTCTGTGAAGTAAGTGCACTTAATGATGCGACGGAAGCTGTCTTGCTGATGAAACCTCACTTTCATTTATCATTCTGGATGTAGGCACCTTGATGTTGAAGGTTTGAATATAAGCTTAGCTATTTTTATCAGTTGGATCCTTTCCTCTCATGTTTTTTTTTCTTATTCCTGGCGAGGGTTTGTTTTCTTCTTCTTTACGGTTTTGTGGCAGTTAAGCATAAGTGAGAACCACTGGTGCTGCTTACGATTCGGATGATGATGATGATGATAGGTGGAAACATTTTTACGAAATCTGAATAACTTGACACAGTCAGACTGCGTTTCGTCCCATTCTAATGTGTGCTGAATCTTTCTGACGTTACTTACATTGAATAATCGTCTTTGTTTTGATAACTCGATATATGCCGCCTTACATACCCCAGTAGTACCGTTTGGTGTTCCGGTTTGTATTGTGCCCAATGTTAGTTCGCATATTTTGTGGTTGTCGAGGTCGTAGGAAGAAACTGAATTATTTTATTATCTAAATCTTTTGACTGAATCATACGATTTTATGTAGACGGTCCAGTAGTTTAGGCTAAATTCAATGGTACTCTGTTTAGGACAACTTTACTGTTGTGCATTCATTTATTTCTGTCACTTGTGAGTTCGGCTGTTATGGGGACTGCACAGTGTTGTAATTTGGTTCACTCCCTAGGAATCATCATCTTTTCTTCTCAGTTTGATCTGGCTTGATGAAGGAGAATTTCTCTTACACACCTTGTTTTGTTTATTTCTCACTCATCTTCCCTTTTTCTCTCATACTGTGTTTGAAGACATTTTGGTGTATATACCGGAAACACAGCAGCCGACGTAAAACTGACGTCCCTCAGAAACCTCTTGATGCTTCTCTACAGCCGACTGCAACCGGTAGTTCGGAGGCAGCTCCCAACTGCTCATGTTCCACGGTGGAAACTTCACACTCCAACCTGGTCGGACAAGTAGCTCAACGCGAGGACACTGCAGTGAATAATTTATTTCAGCCATGTATCTTTTGTTTGCAACGCTGTCTGCCCTTGCAGTCACTTTACAGCTGCAGCTGTACTGGGCCACTCGCAGACAAATGTGATCTTGAAGCAGTTCGCACTTCACTGAGATCAGATGCTGACGCTCTGTCCATCGCACAACCCGTTCCGGTTCCAAATCAGCCAAACTCTTCAGCTTGTAGTGAACCCTTACCAGTTTCCTCACTGTTGCAGGATGTGCACAAGCATACATGCAGAGAGTCTTCCAGTTCACCTTCATTGGCCACTCGTCGACGCGTCGCACCTCCACCACTTCTAATTAATCTGCTTCCATCCATTTTGTCTCAAACTCCGCCGATTGAGACATGCACCATCCAAGTCCAACCGGGACAAACCATATCTCATTCTTCGAGAGCTGGCAAATCACCATTGCCTCTGCAGATGTCCAATCTTGTTGGAGCTGCCATGGACAGTGGTAGCTCACGTGCATCTCATACCTTGGTCGGTAGTGTGAAGGGTTGTTGTCCAAGTTCGATCCCCGGGTTTCCAGCGCCTCCCGGTCAACAACCTCGTCCAGGCACGCGTGCCCGCGTAAACGAATCTGTCACTATTTTTTCGTCACCATCCGTGTCGCTTGCGACTTCCAGAGATCCAGCAAAGGGTTTGTTAGAAAGGTGTGCGTTTATGTTTGATGTCTGTTTGTTCTAGTCTGTTAATTTGTCAATTTGAGGCGCTTGGTCACTTTCTTATGTGATACACCCACGAATGTTTTTTATTCGCACTGTTGCTTTTGATGTATTTGTGGCAAACCAGAATAATTTTGTAATAATGTGTCGTTCTTAACCACTGCAGCCGTAAAAAACTGTGGTCTTTTCTGGTGTAATTCAGTTTATGCCCAATTTGTTTTCTTTTCCGTCATTTTTTAGATTCTGTAGTCGCTTACTGAAAGGAACTGCAACTGATTTCTTGTGCGAGATTTTCTATTTGACAATTTACGTTTCTTGTCAAGCAATCAATGCACATCCCAAATTTGGACCTGTGAATAACACGTAGTTTATTCACCCTTGATTTTTGATAAGTCGATCAACGTGTCAGTGTCAGGTTAACGGCTCAAAATACATTAAACTAGCTGATCGACTAGAATGTCACCAGTTCATTGGTTTTGTGAACTTGTGTTTCCTTGCCGAACGCATCCCGACACTAGGCGTCACAAGCAACCTAATGCAGTT
Source organism: Paragonimus skrjabini miyazakii (assembly GCA_014338405.1). Classification (NCBI taxonomy): domain Eukaryota; kingdom Metazoa; phylum Platyhelminthes; class Trematoda; order Plagiorchiida; family Troglotrematidae; genus Paragonimus; species Paragonimus skrjabini miyazakii. The sequence continues at coordinate 65,801 of JTDE01002722.1, read as the reverse complement.
GATTGAAACCACATTTCTCTTTAAGGGTGTTTGTGCATGCACGCATTCCAAATGAGAAAAACGGCACACTATAGCCGATGAACCCTTAAGTGGAAATGTGCACACTGACACGCTTCTCGCCTAATCCCACTACTGTGCTGACTCCACTATCCGTTGCCTCTATAACTCGATATTTCTGCCTGTGGGCTTACGTTGAGTCCTCGTATTAATGTACAGTAATCACATTCTGCGCGACCTACGTGCTCTGAGTTAGGTCATACATGGACAACTTTGTAGCCATTATTTGTGTTTGGACAATAGGCTATCGGCCATGACTAAGCTGCATCGATTCTGGCAAAATTCTCTATGAAAATTAAAAAGATTCAACCAGTAAGTCTTGACGGCACGATACACGTGTGCGTAAGTCGTCTTGACTGGCATCGGGTGTCAAACGAATCCTTGAAATTGAAAATCCGAAAGAAACCATCGGTTGTCCCCTATGACTACAACAGCATCTATCTTCTGGCTGGTGTTACTTATTCTCTGTCAGATTGTCCATTTTTGTGACTGTGATCATGCGTTTGGTTCATATTGTGGCACGACTCATCGTAATGTTAGAAACTTGAAGACTGTATCACGTGAACAGCACACACTGAAGTTGTCACGATGGCAGAATTACGCGACAGTCCTGCCCAAAACATGTCTGTAATTCTATCGACCCGATGTTCCATTGACGGTTAAACATCGTCTGTCTTTTTTTATGGAATGCGGCTATAGGTCTGTCAAAATGTAAATGCACCAGGCCAACTCTTCGATGTTTTTCCCTGCTCAGCGAAACATACACAAGTACGCTTACATGGGTGACTGTCAATCCCATTTGGCTCTGCCGGTCGTCTGCACATACGATTCATTACGCGCATAATGACGTTAAAACTGACTACTGTTTAAAGAAGAGGTATGCTTTTTGCCTTTCTCTCACGTTTCACTTGTGACTCTGAGATTCAACTGTTCGACGTTCAGCATGGTGATATTGGTCGACATTAGCTGTAACACTTCCAGAACACCTGGACCTAGACAGGAGAATTATTGCGATTCTCGTCTAGAGGGTTTGGCTTAAAAGACGACATTGAGGTCTGTATTAGTTTACGGCAGCTAAACATGGCCGATCCGACTAGAGGACGTGAACCGTCTTCAGTTATTTGACCACCGATGTCTGCATTCAATCGCTCGTATCGGGTGGCCCCAACGAGTAAGCAACGAGGAGGTTAGAAAGCGGGTGTTTGGCACTGATTGTTAGACGAGTTCTTTTGTTCAATCACTACATTTACACAAACTTAGATGGTGAGGTCATGTACTTAGGATGCCAGCTAATCGCTTGCCACACCGAGCACTGTTTGCCGACGCTGCGGCCGATTGGCGTAAGGTTCGAGGTGGACAGGTGATGACTTGGCGTAGACAAATGAAATCGTTCACGAAGGGGTTGGGCACTGTAGATCGGGTTCGTCTCCCGGGTTGGAGCCCTGGCGACTCAGAGAGTCGGTGGCTTGAGACGTTAGGTGAGATGGCGGCTAACCGAGCTCAGTGGCGTGAGTGTTGTCGTTGTTTGGTCGAGTTGTCTGTGAAGTGAGTGCACTTAATGACGCGGGACAGTGAAAGCCGCAAGGAAGCTGTCTTGCTGATGACGCCTTACTTTCACTTACAGCTTGGTTGTTTGTTTGCCTTGATGTTGTATGTTTGAATGTAGACGTAGCTACTTTTAGGGGTTAGGTCCCCTACCCTCTCCCTTTTTTCTCTCTCTTCCTAAACAGGGTTTGTTTCTTCTTCATGGTTGTGTGGCAGTTAAGCATCAGTGTGAACCACTGATGTATTGTTGTCTATGATGATGATGATGTTCTCTCGATACAATGCTAAACATTGTTTCCGGACCTACTGATCAGTCCCGTGGTTCAGTTTATTTCAGTTGGTCAGTTCTTGACATATCTAACAGCAAATTAATCCGTGTAATTAGTTCTGCCGGATATCAGTGGAATATTAAAGTTCTGTTAAGGATTATTAACGGGGTAAGTCACACCTACCGCCCTACTGTCTCGGATAATCAGTTCTCCAGGTACCCGTGACTAGTTAATTACCGGATTCCGATACGTTCAATATTTTCTAACATTAATTGCTTTCTTGAACCAATATACAATGCAAAAACTGAAAGTTGATGTCAGCTTTCACTGTAATTGCCGGTTGAACGTGTGACAATCTTCTCACTGTTTCCTCTGCCTCATCTTGCAGCATATTCATTGGTAATGCTCAAAGCACTGTGTTAGGCATCCGTGTTTATAGTGTTACAAAGTTCCGCACATCTGCGGGTCGGCTGCTCACTGAGTTCTTGGTTGTCATTTACGAATGTTTGGGTTCCCAGTATTAAACGAACTACACGCTACAACCTAACCGGAGCAGACCGAAACCTGACGCGAACTCTTGCACGAAAGAATGCTAGTCGGTTGGTTTTCATGCAAAGCCGAACTCAGCTGAATCGCCTAGTCGGACATAGCCACTTTATATGTTGACCCCATGGTCCACATTAGTTTCATCCATTCAAACTTTAACGTCCCTAATCAACTACTTAAAAATCATAATTCAACACTTCAATATCAGTGTCTGTGATTATCTGAAACATGCCATCATAACATCATTCATTAACATGGGTCACACTTCTACGGTTTGGATGAAGCTCATTTGCGCGTTTTGTGCTGTATTCCGGCTGTGCGTGAAAACCTATCAGTTCGTCCATCATTTCGTAATGTGTTTTATGGTTGATACATGCTAGATCACAGCGGCCACCCCTGTCTATCTTGGCAAACACAATTGATGCCTACAACCAGTCCCATTGGGATCACAGTAGGATCTGTTCAATTTGGCTGGTCAGTGAGCTTCACATCTTGTCGCTGAGCCTTTGTTACAATCAGGCCATCACAGTTTCCGTTGCATCGCTCGCTTGGATACTGGTGTCCTTTCGGTTACCACAATTCACACTGAACCAACGAATTTTTAACTGCCGAATATCCGATAGGAAAATTATAACTAAATGCTGATCGCAATCATACTGGGAACTCCGAGGTGATCCAAGCGAACTACCAAAAGGTTTAATGCTTTCGTTTCGATAGTAGCCGGGTGTTGAACCAGTTGCCATTGTTTTACTTACGTAAGAGTATTGTTAAATTTATCTAACTGAAATCCCCCAGGAATCGTCAGTAATTGTCCCGCAGTTGATTCTGTGTATTAGTTTACCGTTTTCAGGTATCATGTTTTTGCTGACTTTATCTCAGGAGCGTATTCATCATTCATCTACATTTACTTTTCGGACAAAATTGACAAGGCTAATGAATCTGTTTACTCAATCGTATAATTGCCCAAATGTTTCTTGTTAATGTATTGTGACATTTACTCTCTGTTTGATTCAGTCGGCGCGGTTCGCATACTTCTCTCACTCTATCTCTTTCCCGGCCGGGGGATGTTCCCATGTTGAGCGCTTGTTCCGTTGGTTCCCCTGGAACAGTTGGGCGCGGTGGCAGCCTTGATGAAGAATCTGATTTAGCGGAAACTGAGCTATGTTGTCCTACCAGTTCACTGCCCATGAATGTATTTCCTTCTACGGTTATTTCTTGTCATTCCGCCAATTCTGTCACCGACTCTTCAGACCATCATAAGAATTCAGCTTGTGATAGTCACTTCTACCCTCCAGCGGACACGTTTGTTTTAACGAACTTTGCAGGCAGAACCATGCCACCGGTTACCCCTAACGTTCAGGGTGATTTGTCGCCCGGGGACAACGCGCATAAAGCCTCTGACAAAAGCTCCCGCGAGTTACCCTTAGAGCCGCCAGTGGTCCATCGAAGTCCCTATCCCTGTCATCACCATCATCATCCGAGTCGACATCATCATTTCCAACCGACACACCGAGCTGAATTGAGCTCTCCATGCCCTCACAACAGCCTATCTTTTCAGCGAAGCAGGGATTTGGAACAACTGAGAAACGCATCGCAACCGCTTTCAAGTAAAGACCTACAGTTCAAACTGCGTGATAATGCGTCTGCACTATTCCAGGAATTTTGGAACATTCCGATGAATCATGCGAGTAAAAAGGAATGGCCTATTGCCAGGATTGGACAAAAGAATCGTTATCAATCGATACTCCCAAGTGAGTGGTTTTATGTATCCACACTTTCTTAGTTTAGCTATTCCCCTTGACTTTTTAGGTTCGGCCTCCAGCGTGACAAGTTGTTCATTGCCGTGTGACATTCAAAGTCATCTCTTCCGCTGAATACTGTCGATTCGCCCAAACTTTACCTTCACGGTAGCCGGGCTTAAACATGCAGACGTTTTATCGGTAACCAACAGTTGTCACCACGGGACTAACGCGGGCTCTCGACTTTCGTTACTTTTTTTTTAGTTCTCGTCCATTTTTCTATCATTTGCGCATTTGGTGTGCGGTTTTCTTTTCCAATACCAATTTTTAACCAACCGCATTAGAGCACCATTTCATTTTAAGATTTTTGCACACACCGCAATGGTGTCTCACGTCTTACTGATCTACTCGACCACATATTGACAGTCTATTGCTCATTTGTCGTTAACTGCTGGCATTCTGTGTCTGTGGCAAAACGAAATTCGGATGCACGATCCTGGCCTGAAAGTTTGCTATATCTCTCATTGCTCTATTCGAGACCGCTACTCATCGCATCTTCCAGTCCTTACACTAGTGAGACCCACAAGGTCGACAATCTCTACTAAAAAAAATTGAAAAGAAACAACCTGAACTCTCGTGAATCAGTAGCTCTCCAATTTTGTTGGTCAACTGATCACCTGCCAGCTTCCGTCGTAAGTGGCTAGCATACTACTGGTAAGTCTGCAGGAGATTCATCAATACTGTTGCCTTAATAAACCATTTTATGAATGCCCCTCTGGTATCTGTTTTTTTTTTTAATAAAAAAAACTACCACGGGCCTGATCTCAAAGTATATGTTTAGTTTTCGCATGAACTTATTGCTCTCTGGCTCTGCCTTATGGAGTAGAATTTTCAGTGTTCATCGCGCAGTTCAGGTGAGAACCCGGTTTTGTGATTTAAATAGGTTGCGAAAAATGTACTCGCGATTGGAATTTTCTTCCGATTAGTAGAAAAATATGTGTGGAAAGCACTATGTTCAGTCTGATACACAGGTCGCTGCGGGGGCCACAGTGAGTGAATGTATCCATTGATTATCAGTATTATGCATTGAGAACATTAGTGGATCGACTTGCCAAATTAGCGGTATCACGTGACATTTGGTGTTGAATTGTTCTGTGAGTTTGCCGTTTCCATAGTAAAATCAACAAATTGTTTTATGCATCTCTATCTGTACACTGCCATGCTTTCAGCAGATGTAATATTTGAAAGGTTATTTATTCAATTTTGTAATCCATTCTTATGTAAGAATATCGAGCTAACTGGAAAACTATACGCACGAATGTCGATATATTGATGTACGGAAGGAATAGTATAAATGAGGGGTAGGTAAATATTGACACATGAAATATAACAGTGTCCACTAAGATACGCCGTCTCTCATCCCATACTATCGTAGTATAATCAAGTAATACATTATGTAATTGATATTACGTCCATTGAGAATTTGTTAGCACACGTGACGGCCCGTGAGCCTGAACGAGTAATCTTAAATTTGAAAGATGCCATCTTTAATGCAGCTAGATCCGTTGCACCCTAATCACTCACAAACGCTCGCACTTTCGACATTGGGTGTAGTTAGTTAAGGCTATCATTCTGTCGAGCCACAAGCGAATATTTCCACTATTTACGACAGCAATATTCATTTTCATTATACTTTACCTTCTAAATGCCACTGTCCATCGAACAAGGTACCATCCTATAGATTCGGATAGATTGTTCTACATTTATTTCCTGCTATTGATCAAAAAGCGCTCATGCAGTGTGTGTGTGTGGGAAGAAACATACCCTGTTCTAATAATAACGTAGGCACTTAGACATGTCGTTATTCTCATGATTAATACAAGTATCCTAAACGATCGGTTGTTGAATCGATATTTTAAAAGAAGTCCAGGAAGATGTTAATCGCGCAGCCGAAGTTGAGGGTTTCGCTTTGTGGTATTTTTGGATCTTAGTTTTTTTGCGCACGACGGTCGTATTCTTCTCTGTTTATTTGGTTCTCTGTTTTCCCCTGCCTTGTAACGCAGACTATTCCACTCGTGTGATTCTGCCTATGGTGAACAACGATCCGCTTACAACATACATTCATGCGAACTACATTCACGTAAGTTCGGGTTCATCCGTTGCCGTAAGTGTCTAGCTTCTTGTCTCTTTCTGAACATACAACCACTTTTGTTCTGGTTTCTAACTGTACGCCTTACCCGCACAACATCAGCAGATTCACACCTGAAACCTGTACCATATATCTAACGATGTGGATATCTTTTTAAAAAATCGCACTCACCTTTCAATAGGTTACGAACAGTTAGCTCAACGAACCTAACTGTTACGTTGGTAAACGTTAGCTGTAAGCAAAATATACAGTTCTGGCTAAGGTGCTGATTGGGTTTCGTTTTCGGTTCTTAAATTTGAACACTGACGTTGAAAAAAATTGGTGAAGATTTTTGAAAGAAATGGGAGATCATTCGGAAGCACGCAGTTAAACGCTTTTATTAAAACTTGAGTAAGACCATGTTACAATATTTGCCGCGGTCTTATTTGAAGCGATAGGATTTTTCGGATGCATTTTTACTGCAAGCTACGAACTGACAACAAACAACAACATGGACAAAATGTGCAACAAAGAATTTCACTGCCATGACAACCTTTCAACAGAGCAAAATTGTTTAATATCTGTCGAGAGGGCCAGTCATTGGGCTTTCAGTCATGCTTTCACGTTGTCCCTCTTACATTGCCATACATGCTCACCTCTAGCAAATGGGTGGTATAGTGATTCACTTTCCCGTCGCTTAGATTTTCACTGTTACGTTGCGTCTGTGCCCCGTTATTTGCTGATTGCCACCTCGCTTGTCATTTCAGCGATCTCTTTGGTTCCATTGTTGGGGGTCGTCCAAAACAGACTCCCGCGTATGTGCATCATCATCATCATGGACAGCAATTCAACAGTGGTTCACACTTATGCTTAACTGCCACACAACCAAGAAGAAAAAAAGCAAACGCTGCATAATAAGAGAGAAGAAAAAAGAAGGGCAGTGGAAGAGGACCTAACTATTAAAAATAGCTACGTCTATATTCAAACATACAACATCAAGGCGCCTACACCTTGCAAACAAACAACTGACCTGTAAGTGAAAGTAAGGCGTCATCAGCAAAACAGCTTCCTTACGGCTTTCACTGTCTCGCGTCATTAA
>JTDE01002722.1:44142-55031 GCA_014338405.1 Paragonimus skrjabini miyazakii | reverse complement strand
CGTCAAGGCTGTCCCCTTTTAACATTTTTGTTTAATTTCGTCATGGACGAAATAATGGAGGACTGTTTGCGTTACTCAAATGATGCCGGTGTGGACCTCCTACCTGGTGGAATGCTGACTGATCTTGATTATGCTGACGATAAGGTGTTGCTGTTTGACAACTTTCAAGCGACACAAGCAGTGCTGAATGCAATTTTGCGTTCTGTTAAGTACTTTGGAATGCGCTTTGCAGCCTCGAAATGCAAAGTGCTTCTGAAAGATTGCTGTGATTACGTAAGTTTAACGTTAGATAATGAAGTCATAGAAGTTGTTGACCGGTTTTCATACCTGGGAAGCTGCATCAGCGGCGGCGGTGTAGGTGTAGAGAATGAAATAGAGGCGCGTATTTCTAAGGCTAGGGCGGTGTTTGCTAATCTGAGGCACTTATGGTAACAGAAAGGTATCTCTCTGAAGCTTAAGAGTCGCGTATGTATCTGAAGACAGTGAGGTCTGTATTACTTTACGGCATCGAAACTTGGCCGATCAGACTAGAGGACGTGAACCGTCTTCAGTTATTTGACCACCGATGTTTGCGTTCAATCGCTCGTATCGGGTGGCCCCAACGAGTAAGCAACGAGGAGGTTAGGAAGCGGGTGTTTGGCAATGATTGTCAGACGAGTTCTTTTGTTCAATCACTACATTTGCACAGACTTAGATGATTAGGCCATGTACCAAGGATGCTAGCTAATCGTTTGCTACGCCGAGCACTGTTTGCCGACGCTGCGGTTGTTTGGCGCAAGGTGGACAGGTGATGACCTGGCGTAGACAAATGAAATCATTCACGAGAGGGTTGGCCAGTGTAGATCGAGTTCATCTCCCAGGCTGGGTCCCTCGCGACTCACAGAGTCGATGGCTTGAGACGTTAGGTGAGATGGCGGCTAACCGAGCTCAGTGGCGTGAGTGTTGTCGTTGTTTGGTCGAGTTGTCTGTGAAGTGAGTGCACTTAATGACGCGAGACAGTGAAAGCCGTAAGGAAGCTGTTTTGCTGATGACGCCTTACTTTCACTTACAGGTCAGTTGTTTGTTTGCAAGGTGTAGGCGCCTTGATGTTGTATGTTTGAATATAGACGTAGCTATTTTTAATAGTTAGGTCCTCTTCCTCTGCCCTTCTTTTTTCTTCTCTCTTAATATGCAGCGTTTGCTTTTTTTCTTCTTGGTTGTGTGGCAGTTAAGCATAAGTGTGAACCACTGTTGAATTGCTGTCCATGATGATGATGATGATGGTGATAACTTTTTGTTGTTAGTTTTCCCAAACTGCTTTTGATAGATATCTTGCTCTGTTTTTTCCGTGTCGGTTTTGAAATATGTTGAGGAGTTCTTCAGTTCCGTAATATACCGTGAATTTGTTAAGGAATTAGGTATTGGAATTCCAATGTTGATGAGAGTGTACAAGTTTATTACTATATTTCCATGCAAGCTGCGGACTGTTTTCAGTGGTGGGTTTTTGTATGTTGTTTCTCTGATCTAGGCGAATCGCGTTGCTGCGTTTCAGCCGGTTGTTTTGTGGGGGCGTACTGTAATCCAGTTTAATTCTGACGTGTTTTCTGAGCGAGTTGTGCGCGTATGTGACTGCCCTTGCATGCATGTGGTTAATGGAAGCTTTACGTTTATGTGATTGTAGCAGACGAGACAATCAGTACGGGTTGTTTTCACGTGACTCGAAACGCTGAAGCAGCAGTGAGCAAGTAACGAAACCACTGTTACGATGACAATGAATTATTGCATTCTAGAATTTTCTGTTTCTTCAGAAATGCTTTGTCATCATTTTTGCGTCTCTTGTTATCTTCTTCGCGTGATTCTGTGTCAGCTTATATCAACTGAAAGGGTTTGTCTGCTATTGCTGTATAATTCCAAAATTGTTCTGGCCAAACGGTTTATGCCAATGCAGTGGGACAGAGATTGGTTTCTGATGTATTGCTTTGAAGCCATAACATTATGTGAGGATTCAAACCAGCAGATCTTCATTTCAACAGACGTCATCGCCTCACGCCTTTTGAAACGCGCTGGAGCAGTGAATACACGAGATATGACGCAAATAACTCCCCCATCTTGTTGAACTGAACCATATCTTACGTGTGTATGGTAGGCGGTCAGCACCCTGTCTGGGTTAGATCACTATCGCATGGTTTTTGAACTTTATTGCAGCCTATCCATTTCCACTCTACTCCACTACCCTAGTGTGAACTGCCTAGTTTATGCGACTGTGGTTGAATAGTATCAAAGAAACATTTAGGTCATCTTAAACAGGTGTCAAATAATGGAGAAATGATATCACGACATCTAGTACTTCATGGGAGAGAACACATCAACGAGTCCGGCTGTAGCAGTTGTCGGTAAAATGTCCAAGTGGGCATAAGGTCGCCTTAAGAGATGTACTTTAAGCTGTTCTTTAAAATTTCCCTTTTTGGATATTGCCCATAAGACGCCTACCTGTTGTTGAGTGCGTTGGATCCAGCAAAGTTTTCGCTCCAAATGTCAGGACTTACAAACTTTCTGGTTAACTAATAACCAAGACCAACCACTCCAGTGCATCTACCTACTCATACCGCTCTGCATTCAGTTATTCCAAGTCATAACAGAACTGAGTGATAGATGCATTGATCCCGGTTTTAGGTACCTTCACCGTTACTGCAATAGTGATTGAATTTCGGGGAGTTAGATCATTTCAGACGGAACACCACCACCACCAATTTCAGCCTCTGCATTTAGGTGGACATTTCGCCTGGCCCTTATTCGTGTGGAAGCAATAGACTCAAATTCTGCTCTTAGGAGAGCTCATCAATAGTGCATATCCTCCTTCTGACAAGAATTCACGAGGTTAGCTTGTTAACCACAATGCCAGTAACCTCACAGTAGGTATGACCGATTATTCATATACAAGCGCTCAGCAACAACTTTATATCCGTGACTTTGACTTAACAGAAGATCTTAGTCGCGAGGTTAGTGATTGGGGTGAATAGAACGTCTTCGTTTTTTCCTTTCGAAATGACCGAGCAATCTAAACACCAATCATAAAGCGTTTGGATATGATTATTCGGCTATCCGGTGGTCTAACGGCTTTCTGTTGAAATTTGATATTATTCTTGTGGAGTTATTTCAACGAATCACACAACACTGCGCATCCTCCACGCCCCGTTGTCCGTTGAATATTATATGCTGTGTGACGTGCAAATGATCTTCACTGTTTGCAGCCAATAGGGGTTTCGGTTTCTTCCTGATATCACAACGGCATGATCGGCAGTTCCAGCGATCTAGTTAATCCGTCGCATTGCTATCTTTTTGTACCCGAACTCCAGTTCATCAGTGTTCAGTAGAAAAGCCCGCCACCAACAAGACTGAAGGTAGCTTCCGATGAATGTCACAGTGTCAAGAGTTGCAAACTATCTCCTCGTTAACTCATAACAGACTTAGCTATAACGTTTTCCACGCACGATTTGATCTGTTGTACTCATTAGGTATTTCGATGGAAGTTTTACCCCGCAGTTTGGTATAAAGCATGCCCCTCCCTGCGGTTTAAACGGTAAGTATCAGAAACGCAGCCGTTTCATTTCAGGAAGAACTTCACCTCTTATCAGGCCTAGTATACTGAGAAAGGTATCTCGCCATCCCGCGAGCAATCCCTCAGCTTACCACCTGCGGCAGCCTCAGTGCGGAATTCTAGAATACGGTCAGTTTAGATTATACAGCACCAAGGCACAAAGCCACTTGCGTACATCTCATTCTCTTTTAGATTTAGTGGAAAATTCTCAACTTCCACAGTTTTCTGTTCGGTAGCAGTGAATTATGAATCAGACCTCACACAAAATATCTTCATCCCCTTTGGTTGTTGTATCGATGGTTGTCTTCAAAACTCGGAAACTTGCTCAATGTGGTGAAGTGTCATCCTTTAAAGAATGTTACAGAAGATCTCTTTAAGTAAATTGGCTGTTTCTTTGTTGAGCTAGCCTAGTATTCAGCATCTCAAGCATGGAGTAGGTCGTGGGATAGCACAAAAGGCCTGACATGTCGAGTCAATTTTTGTAGTGCATCAGTCAGACTGGCTACAAGGGTCGGATTCTCACTCTTTTCAAAATATGAATGACAATTCCAGGTACTCTACTGTTTTTAATCAACCGACTGGCCATAACGGATAAAATGCATTCCGCTGCTCTTTTATTAAGAAAAATGCCTATCAACATTGGAATAAAGCAAAAACCATTTTTTTCATAATAAAACTAGACCAAAGAGGGGAATTAAGTCTTGCAAAATCCTCAAACCTAATCAGGATTTTGAACCCAAATGGTTCGTAGTCGGAGTAGCTCTTGTTGGATTATTGCAGATTAACAAGCATAGGTTATTTTCGAAATAAGACGGTGCCAGCAGAGGTCATGTACTTCTCGGTTCCTGTTAAGTAAGTTATGTAGGTTGTATACTCTTATTTCGTTTACCGCGGCAAACTGGATTCACATTACCTTCAAATATTTCGAATGACTTCTATAGTACGTCGTCCGGGCAACGCCATTGATCGGACATCAGACAAGTTGATGGATTATGGCCCTCTATCTAAGGTTGCAGAGAACGACAGGGAAGAAATGGAGGAAGTAATTAGGGCACTGCGAATGGTCCGTGCACTAAAGAGATATCAATAAGAATTCAATCGACTTGGGTAGTGAACGATCGCAGATGCTATCCCTGTCTGTCGATCGATCATCGGCGGTTAACATGCAGTTCACCATACGCTCATAAAGACACTGTACGATATCGGGTTTCTGTTGTCCGTCCAAGCGCCCGGTGTTCCAGATATTTACGTCCTTGGGTTGATACTAGTCTCTGTCTCTGAACACAGAGATCCAGTAGAATCCTTGACTGCTTGCCGTATGTAAGCTCAGTTGGTTAACCCTCTTTATGGACTACTGTCTCGAGCGTTCATCACTTCTAGTAGTGCTCGCCAGGCGTGTGTGATCTCGCACTTCCTGTTCAATTTTGCCATGGACGACATTTCAGACGGTGCGCTTGAGGAGTCCAGTGAACTTGATGTTGAGTTCCCTCCTGGCGCCAGATTGACTGATCTTGAGTACGCGGACGAGATCTTCTTATATAGCCCCTCTGCCGAAAACATGCACACCATACTGAACAAGGTGAGTGACCGGGCTAGTTTGTATGGAATGCACTTCGCACCTTCAAAGTGCAGAGTGCTACTTCAAGACTAGGGCATTTCCACCCGTACTTTCTTCATTGCAGGTAATCCGCTTGAGATTGTGGACAGTTTCAAATACTTAGGTAGCACTATCTCGTCAGCCTGTAATATTGTTGATGAGATATCAACGAAGATAGCAAAGGCACGAGTCACCTTTGCCTTTGTGTCATCTGTGGTGTCGGAAAGACGTTAGGTTATCGCTGTGGCAGTTTAGCATCAGTGTGAACCACTGATGTATTGCTGTCTGTGATGATGAAAGGAAGGGTATATAATGTCTATGTGCGTTCCATTTTGCTCTATGGTTCGGAAGTGTGGCCCGTTCACAAGGAAGATATCAATGGGCTTGCTGTGTTTGACTATCATTGTCTCCGCCACTTAGTCCACATGAAGTGGACTGATCGCGTGAGCAATGTGGTCGTTCGTCGGCGCGTATTCCGGAACGCTCGGGATGCGCGATCATTTGGTCAACTAATCACGGTGCACAGCTTGCGATGGTTGGATTACGTACTCCGTATGTCATCTGATCGTTTGCCGTACCCGGCATTAAATGCTGAGGCTATTAACAGTTGGGTAAAACCGTGTGGTGGTCAAGCAACAACGTGATCACGAAATATGAAGACCTTGACTGCTCCACTGAGCAAAGTCGGTAAGTGTCGCCTTCCTGGATGGGGTCCTCGTGATCACTCAAACAGCTGGTTAGAAACTCTATCCGAGATGGCGGTGTGTCGCAGTCAATGGCGTACTTGCATCCATACCATTTCTAGTTCTTCCGCTCAGTCTTCATTCAATAATTTTCAAACTTCTTAGTAGTGTTTTCTTCTTGGATATTCCATGTCAGTGTTGAGGTGAGCGGCGGCCCGAGCCACTGTACCTTTTGGTCAGGCTCATGGCTGCTATGATGATGATAACTCTACACCGATACGTGCTTCATCATGCGGTGTTCAAGCAATGCACCTTGTAGCCTTTCTCCCCTTTTATCTCCTGTATTGTTCCTCCGTTATGCAACTGATCAGCTCCGTCAACCCGTTCGTCCGTAGATAGCACGGTTTTCCAACTTCTGAAAAGGCCGCCCCTCAAAACAGGTGGCTTGTTAGTGCGATGGATCTCTACGATACTCCAAAGCGACCTAGGAATTTGTTGTATGCAGCAACTCCACTCGTTCGATCTGTCGTTGAAATGTATCACTCCGTCAGGCGAAACTGTTGAGTATCACAACTATACTGCGTAGTTCTCTTAGGTTTTTTGGGACAGAACCAAAAATAGTTGTGTCCCATCTGTGCGGATCTTGCTGTGTAACAGTGGACTGCATCGGTGATGTTGCCGATGTCGTTATTCGCTCCAACTAGGAGCTAGGGCAAGTCCGAATGAAGTCGGTCATCTCCTTCGGCGTAGGTGACCAAAATACTCTTCTCCACTATAAATCAAACGCGAATTCTGGCCTCTTTTGAACAGTAGCATGTGCCAAACGACATCTCCCCCTCCTTCTGTTCGACTTAAGTAAATGGCAGTCTTCATGGTCTTAGCTCGTTCTGCACTTCCACAGCAATGACGTGTTGGCCGTTCTGCAGATGCAACCGGTTCCAGATGTGTAACAGCTCAGAAGACAATCTCCTGGATTTGGATCCTCTCTGTAAATGTTCACATATTCAGCCTACCTTGAGATCTCTCTCTGCAAGCAGTTCTCCGTCCACAGTTATAGGTTCAATCGGCAGCTGGTTTTCTTTCATTGATCACGACACTATCGGTTATCTCGGTTTTGCTACTGACATGTCCGATGGAAGAGTTGGACTTTTATAGTCAAAGTGTTCAACGCTCCAGTCGTCCGCGTGGATCCTTTGCCATCTTTAGCTAGGTTAGGGGTTTGTGATGCGTCTGGATATAGAAAGTGGTCGCTTTCAGGTAGGTCCTCTATTCTTCTAGCGCTCAAATAGACTTGGCTTTCTTCCTCCGTGGTGAAATACTTTCTCTCTGTTTCCTTTATTACTCGGCTGGCGTACTCAATTGTCCCCAACGGTTGTGAAGAAACTGCTGCGATTCCGATTCCACTTGTATCCGCTGACAGAGTGAATGGTTCATTCGGTCTGGGGATCGCGCGGCATCGCTGAATGCTGACAATTCTTACTTGAGTTGGTTGACCACCATCTCCAGATCTTCGATCCAGACAAACCTGTTCTTCAGCTTTTGGAAGAGTGGATATGCTGTTCGAGGTAGCTCTCGCATAACTTTTGCATCGTAACCGATCATTCAGCGAAGGGATCTTAATTATCGCCTCGATTTTGGGGTTGGAAATTTCCTGTTGGTTATCAGCCTCTCTTTCCGTTGCTAATCGTGTATCCCAAACGGACGATTGGCATTTTTTACTGTTCAACTTTAGGCCGACTGTGTCAGTGCGTTGTAGTACTGATCATGTTTTTTTTTACTTGTTCTGACACGATGTCGAGGGATTTAAGGACATCACTGCCATATACATGATCACTCTTTCTCGATCTTCCAGAATGAGAAACAGGTGGCCCATGGGGTTTGCTGGAGAATTGCAAAGGCCAAACGACAATCTAAGAAGTTTGCATTGTTGTTCTGCTTCACACATAAGGCGATTCCTGCTCTGTCTTTCTGTGCAATCGGTGGCTACCAGTAAACGGAAAGCAAGTCAATGGGGGATATTATCCTGGCTACGTATAGGTACATAAAACTCCCTTCCGTTTGCAGTGTCCAGTCGGCATCTTTGACTGTCACTCTGGTCGGCTTCCTGAAATCGACATAAAGTCGACAAATTTCGTTTGCTGCCCTGGTCGGTGATTCCAGGGGCAAAAATGGACTGTTAGTTCGTTGGATTATTCCTTGCTGCGGCTTCTCCTTTAACTGCCTATCCACTTCTGGAATCAAGTGGTAGTCTGCTGAATACCGGTCTATATTCTGCGTCAGGTTTCTGGTACCGATCTTCTGCGTTGGTGACCAAATAAGCGAGTTCATCAACATTGATTGATGGCTTGAAAATCTCATTCGGTTAGGGGTTTGGCAGCAGTCTTACCCACCCGCCATCGATTCTTCGCTTCTCGGAATAAAATTCCAGGGTATCACCGTTGAAATGTAGTCTGCTTCTTGCTATTCTCATGTTTGCGTTCAATTGACTCAGCGGATCGGCAACTGTTGTCTTTTCTTTTATACTGTCAATCACTCGCACTACGTAGCCCAGCTTGGCACTGCTAGTCTGGTTGTCAACGTTCTGAGTCCCCAGTATCTCCATCGCTATCTCTACGACCGCCGTTACTTTCTAGGTACCCAACTTAACTGTCAGTTCATCTGTTTGACGTGTAATTGATGCTCTAGTCCCGTATCTACTACTGCAGTCTTTGCACTCCCCCAATCATCAGTTTTACTCGTCGAACACTTCCGTGACCGCTCACTATCATAAAAAGCAAGAAAAAATGTTCGTTAGGAAGATGACGGGTAGACTGCCCCAGCCCATTACAAACGAAGCAATGATTGCAGTAGGTTTACTCACGTACTCGTCTTGCTTGTAGGTTTCTTGGTTCCGAATTTTTTCCCAAGCCGGTTTTTTTATCAACTACTCAATCGCCTTCTGGAGATCACTCACATCTGGCCGTTCGCTTGTCGTCCATACGAGTAGACGCTGTGCAGTTCTGATCAACCGGTCAGTATCTGTGATCCCACATGATTTCGCTGTCCATACCTTCTACAACTCCGGTGACAAGTTCTAATCGAACTGCTCTATCGTCATTCCTGTCTTCAGTTTCTTGTCTACTACCAGCAGACCCAACATCAACTGCCGTACCTCGTGTTGATAATGAACCATCAGTAGGTGTTGAATATCGCAAACTCGACATAATGAAACGGTCCAGTGCCCGCTGTCGTTCTTGTTAAACATCTGGATCATTGCTGCCCGCGTTTCTTATTGCGAAACTGCGGCCTTTATCTGTCGCTCAGATCATAGACAGTCCTCGTTCCTCCAGTGAGCTGTGTCAAAAGGTGTGCATTATCCTTCAATGCGTTACACGCTGCAATCGCCTCAAATTCTGAAAATCAGTCTTCTATGCTTCCATCTATGAATGGTCTTGACCAAGGCAGCTTCACTGCGCTATGTTCAAATCATTGTATGAGTTAGCGAAGCGTTGTTCGTTGAACTAAGAGCTTCACTGTGCTAGTTGCACGTTTCCGTGCCTCTCGTGCTTGCGAGTTTACAAGCCATAGCTCCAGTTCACGCCGTTGCAAGGTTTTCATTTGAACATCATATACACTTCCACCTGGTTCTGCTCTTTTTTACGTTACCTGCCGTGCATTTACCTACGAATTCATGCCCGTCAGTCCGAATTTGTACAGTGTTTACTCGTTTGATCTCTTATGTTGTTTGTGATTAATCCGCCACGCGGTTCTTGGCCATATCCTTCCGCCGCGTTAAGATGCTCCATCGGCAAAATCACGCGATTCACTTGATCACCCATCATATAAGTGCATAAACAAATCCTGTTGTAATGGTACCAGTTTCTGTTTGGGCCATAGTTTATAATGCCCTCTTTTAGTAAGATGTTAATGGAGGAAGAAATACCCAACTGGATAGAGATCAGAATTGTTGGAAGCCTTTTAGTCACAGGCATGCAGCTCGGTCATCATTTGTTAGTCAGAAATCAACCAGGTGGAAAAGTAGATAATCGATGCTTAGACGATACGTGAATTGATACATTTGCTTAGATGGGTGGTTTTCATATAGATTGAACATCACCCACAGTTGATCGCAGCTGTCGCATTCCCACAGACTTTCCAGTAGGCTCCTTTCGAAAAGAAGCACTAGACTCGAGTGTCGCTCTCATTAGAGCTCGTCAGTAGTGCATATCATCGCCACTGCCAGGACTTGAACCACGGACATGCTGTTCATGAGGCAACCGTGTTTACTACTGCGTCATTGACCTCACATTAGGCACGACCGAATTATCATATGTGGACGCTCAACCACTTTCGCTTGTGAGTAATGGTCAGGTTTCCCGATCGCCTCGAGAGGAGACACAGTTACTGTCTGTTAATTCCAATCGATGACCCCTCGACTAGGAATTCTCTTCAAGTTGAAATAGCAGTGCTTCTGGATAAGTGATAAAACAAAATGGACACATATAGCTGTTTGATTCGAGTCAAAGCGATTGCTCCCAAAAGCACGAAAGTCTCTAACAGAATGGTGCCATTTGTCACTGACTTATGTGATCTAGTTGTGTCCATGACAGAAAAGAGCAGGGTAGTCTCCACACAACAAAGCGCATCTTTCTGTGTTTGAATGAGTTAACCGAAATATAGAGAACACGAGATGCGTACACCTCCAGCAGTCTTTCGCCACTGTCAGTGAATTGTGCCATGAAGGAAGTGGTGTTGGATGAATAATGTCACTGTCGAGAGAACGATAACTTCTGATACTTCCCGGTCGTTTATGCCGCGAAAGGGGTTTACTTGAGGGACCCCACCCCGAGTCTCTGACTCAAAAGTCTGACCTGCGAAACAACAGGATACAGAGTTTTCTTGGGGGACCCCACCCGGAGCCAATGACTCAAGAGTCTGACTCACTTGGCAGTGAGGGGCTTGCCTAGCCCGAAGGCGCAGTGAATAAGACAATGATGTCTCATTCTGAGCACTGCTGCACGCAGTGAATGTACTGGGAGCGACATCGGGCTTT
>JTDE01002722.1:22294-41268 GCA_014338405.1 Paragonimus skrjabini miyazakii | reverse complement strand
CTAGGGAGGCTAAGGATCCGACCGTCGAGCTCGCGAGCAAGCCGTGCCATGATACCAAACATACCCGCCCTCCATCATTTCTTCTCTATCAACAGTTGATCATGTTGAGCAGTGAAATCGCCGGCGAATATCACGTTGACTGAGTACTTAGTCTACTTCGGGAGGTCGACGAGGGCGTCGTAAAACGCACCTCTAGCAGCATCCGAACAGTGATTCGTCGGGGAGTACGCTAATAAAATGAGTATACTACGCTTTTCAGATTTGCGTTGACAGACTTAAACCGATGTGTTCAGTCCGATAGCGCACAGGCTAGTGTTCACTAGAAAATAAACAAGCAAACATAGCACTCCTCTGGGACTCAGGGTGATTCCCACCCCAAACTGACTACGAGATTCAGTTTCGAGGACGCTACCCGGAACCAATGACTCAAGATTCTGACTCACTTGGCAGTCAGTGACTTCCCTATCCCGAGGGCGCAGTTAATAAGACAGTACTGTCTGATTCTGTGCACTACCGTCCAGTGTATATTAGTGACTGTCGCTATGAAACGGTTGTCGTTCGATAATGTTCTCCATCTTCGTTTTGTGCCCAATTTCTCCAAGTTCCTATTTTGTGTTCATACCGGTCGCATGTTTGTATCCCTCTCTCCCACAGGGTTACGGTGGTCAACCGAACGCGTTCATCGCTACACAAGGCCCCATGCCTAACACCGTGGTCGATTTTTGGCGCATGGTTTGGCATTCACGTGCTCCAGCTATCGTGATGATCACAAAGTTAGTGGAGAAACAGGAGGTTAGTGAATTTCCGCCTATTGCAATGTGTATTCCTTTTCACTTTGTTTGTGCACTCATGGTAAACATTGGGGTAATCAAGGCACCCTTTTGACGACTTTTCAAGTACCGTTCTGCATGTTGAAGTCTTGTTTCGATTCGCTTTACTTCATACATTTTTGCCCACTTTTACTGCGGTGTTGCTTATTATGATCCTTCTAAATTTTTGTCAAAATCCGCAGTATTTTCCACGTAGTAATAACTCTCACCAAAGTTGCCATTTTCGGTGACTGTTTCGCTGACCCCTGTGAGAACTCTCAATCAACAGTTTCGTTCGTTGGCACACACTGCCCATCCAGCCTTACTGTCTGTTAGGAGACAACCGTAACCTGTTTGAAACAGTTATGTTCCCGGATAAATTTAGAACACGCAAGTAGAATTACGTAAGATGTACTCTGCAGAGACATTTCGATCGATCTCTTCGGTTACGATACACGGACTATGATCAATTAACATGCATCATTTTAAATAAGTGTAAAATAGGAATGAGTCAGCAGCTGCGATAGAAATAGCACACAGTACCAGTCACGTTCGAATGGACCATGATTAATTAAAAACAAACGAACAAAATTCAAATTTCAAACTGGTCGAGTAAGAAACTAACGGTGTAGACAATATCGGTCCTACTGTAAGGCACGCGGAAATAATCGGAAACAAATAGGCAGTCCAACATAAAGCTTAAGATAAGAGGAGGAAATGAACTTAAGTAAACGGTACAACTAAAACATTCAAATAATAACAACACTTAACGAATAATATTGACCCATTATTGCAAACTCTTAACACCATGGTAGTGATAATTTAACTATCATTTGCTTCAGTACACAAAATGAAGGTTTGTAACGGTGTATCGCAACGGCCTCATCGAAGGGTAAAGTATGTTTATTGATTGGGAAGTCCACTGGGGCCAGTACTCGTTGGTATTTTTATGGCCTATTTAGAAAGACAAGCAGCAACAGCTATTTACTCTACATCGCTGTGTAAACGATATGTCGACGACATATTCTGTGTGTGTGTGACTCACGAGAACCTGCTAACCAACTGTGCGCACAACTGAATGGTCTACACCCGACCATTTCATTCACCACAGAAGTCCAGGAGAACAACAAACTTTCCTTCTTAGATGTGGAAATGTCTGTGAACGATGATGGATCCATCACGAGAAGAGTGTATTGGAAGTCTACTTGGACGGGACAGTATATTCATTTCAAAAGTTTCGAACCAATATCGCTCAAACGCGGTCTCGTTCGAACTCTCTTCAGTAGGGTTCGCAGAATTTGCTCACCCGAGACGATCGAGGAGAAATCAGCTTTTATCCACCAAACACTGATGCACAATGGATACTCCGCGCGCTTTATCTCGAAGTACGCTAGAGAAAGGTTGAAACGGTCAATATCAGAAACAGTATCCTGCAAACCCGTGTATGTAA
Organism: Paragonimus skrjabini miyazakii; assembly: GCA_014338405.1. Taxonomy (NCBI): domain Eukaryota; kingdom Metazoa; phylum Platyhelminthes; class Trematoda; order Plagiorchiida; family Troglotrematidae; genus Paragonimus; species Paragonimus skrjabini miyazakii. Next base: position 39,009 of record JTDE01002722.1, on the reverse strand, counting down.
CACTGCCCTACAAGGGTGAGGATGTAACCACTCTCATCCAACGTAGACTAGAGTGTGCCCTCAGAGCTGCGTACAACGCAGCAGAATTAAGACTGATCAACCAGATGACACGGCTGCCTTGCACACCGAGGAATGACCCAAGCAACTCACTCGCCACATCCAACACTATTTATGAATTCACTTGTACTTGTGGAGTCAAGTACATTAGCCGAACGATGAGAACGCTTGGGACACGTGTCTCGGAGCACATTTCCAAGTGGCTGGCGAATAACAAAACCGGTGCCGCCCAGTCTTCTATCACACGACATTTGGAAGAAAATGGACACGTAATTCAAGTCGAGAAGGCTTTTCGTGTGTTGTATCGCCCAATCAATAAACATACTTTACCCTTCGATGAGGCCGTTGCGATACACCGTTACAAACCTTCATTTTGTGTACTGAAGCAAATGATAGTTAAATTATCACTACCATGGTGTTAAGAGTTTGCAATAATGGGTCAATATTATTCGTTAAGTGTTGTTATTATTTGAATGTTTTAGTTGTACCGTTTACTTAAGTTCATTTCCTCCTCTTATCTTAAGCTTTATGTTGGACTGCCTATTTGTTTCCGATTATTTCCGCGTGCCTTACAGTAGGACCGATATTGTCTACACCGTTAGTTTCTTACTCGACCAGTTTGAAATTTGAATTTTGTTCGTTTGTTTTTAATTAATCATGGTCCATTCGAACGTGACTGGTACTGTGTGCTATTTCTATCGCAGCTGCTGACTCATTCCTATTTTACACTTATTTAAAATGATGCATGTTAATTGATCATAGTCCGTGTATCGTAACCGAAGAGATCGATCGAAATGTCTCTGCAGAGTACATCTTACGTAAGTCTACTTACGTAGATGACATACGCAAGCTGTGCACCGTGATTAGTTGACCTATTGATCGCGTATCCAGAGCGTTCCGGAATACGCGCCGACGAACGGCCACATTGCTCACGCGATCAGTCCACTTCATGTGGACTAAGTGGCGGAGACAATGATAATCAAACACAGCAAGCCCGTTGATATCTTCCCTGTGAACAGGCCACACTTCCGAACCATAGAGCAAAATGGAACGCACATAGACATTATATACTCTTCCTTTCAGCGGCAATCGGACGTATTTTCGATGCCAAAGATGACGCAGTTTGACAAAGGCGACTCGTGCCTTTGCTATCTTCCTTGATATCTCATCATCAATATTACAGGCTGACGAGATAGTGCTACCTAAGTATTTGAAACTGTCCACAATCTCAAGCGGATTACCTGCAATGAAGAAAGTACGGATGGAAATGCCCTAGTCTTGAAGTAGCACTCTGCACTTTGAAGGTGCGAAGTGCATTCCATACAAACTAGCCCGGTCACTCACCTTGTTCAGTATGGTGTGCATGTTTTCGGCAGAGGGGCTATATAAGACGATGTCGTCCGCGTACTCAAGATCGGTCAATCTGGCGCCAGGAGGGAACTCAACATCAAGTTCACTGGACTCCTCAAGCGCGGTCTGCGTACGCAATAACTGACCATTCGCGTCCCGTCGTACACGTGATCTGGTTGAGGCCAGCTGAGCTGTTCTTCAAAATTTTTAGCCCGCCTGTCACGTTGGTGTAATTGACTGGTGATAAGTGTACCATCCTTTTCAAATATGGTCTCACACCGTCTCGACGACCAGTTCAACCAAGGATTAAGGGGAAAAAACCTCTTGCTATTTCTAGATAAAAGGGCTCTTTCCATCTTTTTGATTGTTTGACCAAGTATTGCTCACGGTTTTTGCGCAAGCTTTTAGTCAGCTTACGTTTAAGTTCTAGACGGTCGTCATCATATTCCGAACCAGGTGGGATCAAGCGACGCTTGTTCATGAGGTTTATCGACGTGACGGAAATCCAGTTCTGTCGAAACTGAGCAGCTTCTTCGGTACATAACTTTGCACAACATGCTTTCATAGTTGTGGCAATTTGTTCCTTTTGTTCGTTGGGATCTCTCACCTGACTCGAACCGGATAACTTGTTCACCAACGCTTTTTAGTGAGCGTTCTTTACATACTCATCGCTGGAATGCCAGTTAAGCACCCTGCATTTACAAGCGTAGGTCCTCTGGGCAAATGATAAAACGAAACAGGCACGCACAACAGCATGGTCCGGGTCCAGGTGGTTGCTCCAAAAGGCACGACAGTCCTTAACAGAATGGTGCAACCTGTAACTGATTGCTTTGTGATCCAACTGTGTCCACGGTTGGGAAGCACACGGAGGACTCCAAGTAATACAGTGCTTCTTCCTGCGTTGGAAAGCGGTGCTCGAAATATAGAGATCGTGGGGTGCGCACAGCTGTAGTAGTCTTTCGCCATTGTCGGTGCGTTGTGCCTGGACACCAACATACCTCTTAGCCGTTTCTCATCCGGAGAAGGACGACCAAGCTGAGCATTAAAATCACCCGCTAGTATGATGATGTCTGAGTGTTTAGTTTACCTCAGAAGGTCAAGGAGGGCATCATAGAACGCATCTTTGGTAGCATCCGAACAGCAGTCCGTTGGAGCATACGCTGATACAATGAATACACAACGTCTTTCTCATTTGCGTCGACAAACTTCAACCGCCGTATTGAGTCTGACAGCACACAAGCGACTGTTCACTGTGATCCAATCGAGCAAGCATTGCTCCGCTCTGGAACTCAGTGCGATTCCCACCCGAGCTTGACAGCAAGATTCAGCTTCGGCGTCACCAGAAAGAAGCGTTTGAATCGACAGTTACCTAGAGGTGAGTTCAAGTGAATAACGGTGCTAGAATCGTAGATTCGCGTCTCCGACACACGGCAAACATCAAGCTCCAGACTTAAGAGAATACTTGCCAGAGCAGCCTGCTGACCGACTTGTTGGAGAGTGTGGACATTGAAGGTGTCAATGTATACCAGTTGTCTTGGCCTCAGAAAACAATTATCGCCCGAAGGCACATGGAAGACAGAAGACATGGGAGGTAAAACATTAGGAGAAAGTCGTGATCGATTAGTACTGTCATTGTTGGAAGAACGATAACTTCTGATACTTCCCGGTCGTTTATGCCGCGGTAGGGGATGACTTGAGGGACCCCACCCCGAGTCTCTGACTCAAAAGTTTGACCTGCGGAACAACAGGATACAGAGTTTTCTTGGGGGACCCCACCCGGAGCCAATGACTCAAGAGTCTGACTCACTTGGCAGTGAGGGGCTTGCCTAGCCCGAAGGCGCAGTGAATAAGACAATGATGTCTCATTCTGAGCACTGCTGCACGCAGTGAATGTACTGGGAGCGACATCGGGCTTTTGTGAGATACTAGATGTTTTTTCGACCATATTGGATAATGCGCCAGCGGTCACGGTCGACCGTTGGGCGATCGGAGTGCTCTTTGTTTAAGAGTACCTTTTCTACCCTCCCTTCTTCCGGATTTGGAAGATAGCAGTGCCGCAAATATAAAACCCTAGTTGTCATGGTTAACCTGTGTGAAGACTGATGTTTTCGCTTATTTCTCTGCGTTAGATGTGTATCTCTGTATTACTGTGCTATGGCCACAACAGGGCCTAACAACTGGCATCTACGAAACGTTGCTATAGCATATACACTTGGAGAGTGCTAACCGATCAATTGCCAGGAGTGTTTCAACAGATTGTTATCAGGATTCTCCATTATTTTGGTTACCTCATCAATGTGAATTTTCGGTTATCTCATAGGTTAATCTGTTCTCTACCTGGTTTATAAAAGCCGGATATCTGTGGGCTATGCTTGTTTTTCTCATTGTCCTTTCACGAGTATGCTTATTCCACATGGGCTATATCACTCCTGTGTGTTCGGATTTAGTTCGAGCTTTTCTGCTTAATATAGGCTAAGTAAATAAGCCATGTGTGTATGTGTTCATTCCTGCCGGAACACCTAATCGGCCGTAGGCATTCATGCTCTTCTAACCGGTGCTTAAATTGATCTTCAATTGTCAACGTATTGGTAGGCCATCCGCGAGCATGTTATTCCGTTATTCATGATTAGTAGGAACTTCCCTCATCCTATGTACTATTGCGTCTTCTAAGAACCACGTTTAGCCAATCGGTCTTGAATTGTGAATTCATTTATAACATCTGACTGTGATCCAGTTATTCTCTGGTGCATACTAAGTTATCGATTCAGCTTAAAAAATAAGGGTGCTACCAGCAACAAATTGGTATTTTAAAATTTCACGTTGCCATCGTTCATGTACCAGCTATCGAGGTAGAATTGGATTTCCACGTCCTATGACTTAACACCTTGAATTATGTTTTGGGTATATTTGTTTGCCATTGAATTCATACCGACGCTTTTCACTAATCACCATCGGATGTCACTTCCGCAAAACAAAACAAAACAAACAATCTGCGTACGCATAACTCATTTCTCAGCTGTCTGGTGGTGTCGTACGAATGAGAAGTTGAACGTCAGCCATTTTTCTAGGTCTTCATTTAGACCGATTTTTGTAGTTTGTTGTGCATTGTGAGTTGCAAAATCTTTGCTAGGTCCCCGCGAAATACCTGTGTATACACATGCTATCATGAAATAGAGGTTCCGCTAGTCTGAACACAAATCAATCTGGTCATGATCAGCCTGTAGCGCAATGTTTGACATGAAAACTCGTGTTGCTGAAAAATGAAATCCAGAAGGTCATAAATGCAAACCATAAATGATAGGTGTTCTGCCATAGTCCCTTGAAAAACCTCTGTAGACTTCATACGGTGGTAAAAAGTCGTTGATTTGGTTTTACATTTAGAAGTTCTGTTGTCACCACAGAACCTCTCCTCGAATACACTACGCTTTGTATGCGAATTGCCCATACGTCACATGATGGAAAGCCTTGGCGAGGCCGAAGAGGATTGTATTTGTGTTTCTCTCTGTTAGACCATCCGCGTAGGTTATCACATTGGCTATACATGACCTGTACGGAAAAATTTAATTTTAGACGTATCTAAGAAGAGTTTGTTTCAGTAAACGTATCCTTATTTTGTATGACATGCTCATGAGGCTAAATAACCAATGACTGACAGATTTGACGACCGCTTGCCTTAACGATAAGCGTTCCAGCGGCTTCCGCACATCATGCACTGTACTGTTTTCGATTGTCTGTTTGTGTAAGTTATAAGATAGTATCTTCAGACTGAAGGATGTTTGTTCATTGAGAATCTTAGGATGGATCTTATCTAGACCGAACATGCCGTATCCGTTATTTCTCTGTAGTCATTAAGCACACATAAGTTAGTTGTTAGGAGTGATTATCGAAAGTTTCGCCCAGGTAATATAGAACTTGGTTGGTGACCATTGAATAGCAGTTGGCAGATAGTTGGAGTTGTAATAAATCTTACTTTCGATAGATGAAATTTATTTAATCTCTATCTTCACTCGCACTTGATTCTTGTTTGCACGATCTCTGAGCCAGATATTTTCATGTACAGATTGAGTGTGTTTATGGATTTTCTGCTTACGTTTGTTTCAATACAATACGATATACTTCCAGACCCTCTGTTTTACAAATAAGTTTATGTAGAAGGTAAAATATTCTGCTTATGTGGAAGAAGAGGGCAAAACAGAGGAATCTCACCTTCTGGACACGAATAGGTCGTCCGTTGTATAAGTCAGTTTTTGAACCGCCTTGCTATTCTGACCCACAAAAGTTACCTTAAAGTTGGGAACGGCAATCTTTCTTACTAAACGGTGAAATTAATACTAGATAAAATGGGTCTTCAGTAATGAACGGTCGTGATATCCTCGAGGAATCTATCTTTCAAAAAACCGTTGATGGTTGACGATTATGCTTGATCCCAGCCTTCGTGTCCAGGTGAACTCTTCTTCTGGCTAGTCACGATCGGGCTTACTGCACGCGAGTCTCACTTCTTTCAGAGTGCGATCCCAGTGGTTATGTGATACACGTGTTGGTCACTTACCCGTTAATTCCCATACATGATCGAAAATAAACATATATTGTGTGTTACGAAAGGTAAGATTTGAATCTTTACCTTTTCAACTTAAAGCAACTAGTTAGTATTTTTGCTGTGCTACCGATTATCAGGACTGGCTACGCGGTTGGTTAGATAAACACGTTGAGCGACTAATGCTGACTGAGAGTAGTGTCATGTGTCAATGTTTTCTGTTACTCTGTGTGTCAGTTGCCCGTTAGGTATCACCGGTATCTAGTCGCCCGATCGCTCACAGATTCAATGAACATATTGATGTTTACATTGATCACCGAAAACGTTGGTGAATCACGGTAGCCTATCATCGTGAGGCTTGGTTACTACATAAAGTTAGGGAAATGGAAGTCGCTTTTGCTTCAGGGAACACTGGCAAACTGTTGAAGCTCATCCGTCTTAATGGGACTCTTTAAAGGTCAATTTAGGTGGCTTCCTGCTCTTACTGTTTTACTGCAACAAACTTGCAATGTAGTACCCACTAAAACTGAGTTCCGCAGTTGCATTTTGGTTCTCAATCGTAATGGGATTGTTGACTCAGAGATGTTTTGCTGGCATTTTTTCAAAGAGGTGAGGAGGCGATAGCATAGGTCTTGACTCAGTTGATTCAACTTGTGTGGACGAGGAAGATCATCCCTCTGTGCTGAGTCCACTTGATAGTAGTTCCCGTATTTAAGAAGTGAGTTTAGAGCCCTTATGTTAACCATGTGAGAGCTAGGTTAGTCCCAGTGATTACTAGGGTTCTGACGTTCATCATATTTGATCGATTCACTGCAGTTCAAGAGGCAAATATTGGGGAAGAACAGGTAGGGTTTCGTCCTTGACAGGGATATATTGGTCCGATTTTCACTGCTCCAGTTTCTCGAGCAGTGCCATGTGTACCGTCTGCCAGCAGTTGCCGTATTTCTTCGATCGATCTACACTTTTAGAGTCGCTTAAATGCGGCAGTGTACTGACCAAGTATGTGAACATACTATCGGCGTTTTATCCCCATACTTCAGCCCAGGTTAAGGGTCACGGTAAACTGTCTAACAGTTTCAACACCAGTGGCGGTGTATGTCAATTCTGTCGACTTTCACCTTTTTTTAAAAAATAATCTGTCATAGACGAAATAATGGAGGATTGTCTGCGGCACTCACAAGTTGCCGGCGTGGGTTTTCTGTCTGGTGGAAGACTGGCTGTTCTTGATTATGCTGACGACAAGGTGTTGTTGTTTGACACTTTCCAACGCCAGACGCTATTTGGCGTTCTGCTAAGTACTTCGGAATGCGTTTTGCAGCCTCAAAATGCAAGGTGCTAATTCAAGACTGTTGTGATTACGTAGACCTAATGTTAGATACTGAATTCACGATGGATGTATTTGAGAAGCTGCGTCGGCGGCGATAGCGGAGGTGTAAGGAATGAAACGGAAGTGCTTATCTCTAAGGTTAGGGCGGTATCCGCTAATCTGGGGGCACTTCTGGCGACGGAGAGGTATCTCTCTGATGCTTAAGAGTCGCGTACATAAGGTGTCATTAGAGAATGTTTTGCTGTACAACAGCAAAACATGACCGCTCAGGGTGGAAGACCTGAACCGTCTTCAGGTATCTGACCACCGATGTCTGCGTTCAATTGTTCGTATCGGGTGGCACCAGCGAGTAAGCAACGAAGCGGTTAGAAAGCAGTTATTTGATAATGACTGGCAAAGGAGTTAAGTTCAGTCCTTACATTTACAGTTAATTAGATGACTTGGCCATATACTAATGATGCCATCTAATAGTCTGCTACACCAATCACTGTTTGCCGATGTTGCAACCGATTGGCGTAAGGTGCGAGGTAGACAGATGATGACCTGGCATAGGGAATTGAAGTGGTTCACGAAGGTGTTGGCCACTGTAGATCGGGCTCGTTTCCCGGACTCGGGACCTCACGACTCACAGAGTCGGTGGCCGAAAACGTTAGGTGAGATGGCGACTAATCCGAGTCTGTGGCGTGAATGTTGTCGTTGTTTGTCCGAGTTGTCTGTGAAGTGAGTGCACTTAACGGCGTGTGGCACTGAAAGCCATAGGGAAGTTGTGTTGCTGATGACATCTTACTTTCATCTATCGGTCGCTTGTTTGTTTTCTGGGTGTAGGCACCTTGATGTTGATGGGCCCAAATATTTTTATTGTTTAGATTACTTCCGCCCTCCATTTTTCTTTCTCTCTTCCCCTACAGGATTCGTTTTTTTTATGGTTATGTGGCAGTTAAGCATCCGTGAAAACCACTGTTATTTTGCTGTCTATGTTGATGATGGTGCAGCCTACAAAGTACCAGCTTTTCACACGGGTCCATATTTTGCCCACTTGAAGTAGTAATGCTGTAGTGTTTCCTTTCGCAAATGACCGTCAGAAAATTTTTTCTCGCGCATCAAAACTACGGACAAGTGTGGAAGAGGTCTCACTGGTAAATATAGGTCATATGCCTCAAGCTGGTTATGAGTTTTACTTATACTCATTCGTAGAAGACGTTATTCTACCGTAAGTGTACCTGATGAGTGAGTAATTCGCATCTCTCTCTAAATTCAACTTCTCGAAACATTGGTCCCTCTTCGACAAGTTTGGAAAAGGCCAACAGTATCGCGTAAGCTATTTTGCAAAATAACATTTCGATTGCATTTTTCTGATTACTTTTGTGAAGTCAAATCCAATGTATGTATACATCTGGAATCTCAGTGGAAACGAAGCGAACTATGGGAAAACGAGTTTAAATTGTCAACAAGCAGCCTTCGATATAAGTTTATAAGGTCGACGATTCGGTTGAAGTGTTTGAAAGAATGACTGTAATATACTCCATACCCGGCAACACTGTTGATACATCTGTACAAACACCGCTTGACGTTTGAACAGGAAGATCAGAAATCACACCTTTGATAACATCGCGCAATCACAGGTGACCGACGCCAGAATGATCAGCCAACCAGATGATAGCAGTTGGAATGACACAGTGCAACTGATACAAGTTAGGAAACACATTGGAATGATGGAACACAATTGAGTGATTGCGTTACGGTTATGTCTAGTCCAAAAATATTATTAATTATGATGGGAAAATCCACAGAACTCAACCAGGTTTAAAAGAATGTTTAGTGAGCGACATTGAGTAAAATGATAATACGCAGTTGACAGTAAGAGGTTGGAAGGGATGTAAGTTGTAGTCATTGATTCCCAAACATGGTAAGTTCGTCTGTAAATCGTAGTTTAGAAGTAAGTTTGAAAATGAATGAAAATGGGAGGCAATACTCAACGAAAGACCAGTAATCAGTTACTTTCGTGCACACATTATGGAATTCAGTCGATTTAGCGACACGGTTTCCATGTGCGGTAGTGCGTGTCTCGTTTTGCGTTCGATGGTCTTTCTGAAGATGGTTTTAGATGTTTGGTCAATATTTTGCTTTAATACTGACCGCACAACCCGCATTCGAATTTGGAAACTATTTTCTTGGCTGTATTCGTGATTACGAATATAAGCCCTGTGCCGGTATCCATTATCACACCTTCTAGTTACCGTACCTCTTTTTGTGTGCTGTCTTGGGGAATCTCATGGTCGAGATGTTAGTGAGGTCTTTGCGTTTTCAAAAACGAATTGTGTCATACTGACTGGGCCTCATCCAATACGTTTTGTTATACCAGAAACAAACATGTTTGAAGACGGTTGCTTTCAGTTATCGTGCAGTATTTGTTATCCGGACGTCCATTGACATGAACGCAAAATCTTTCTTTGGCTTTTGTCAACCGCTGCCTACGTATGTTGCTCAGCTGCGAGATCAAATATAGGTATTACTGTGAAAAGTCGAATTTGCAATGTCACTGTAAGGGTGGTCCCATTATATGACTCTGACACCTGGTCCATCCGCATGGACAATTATCACAGTGCCCTTTTTAAACCATTAGTGTCTATGAAACATTTGTTGTGACCGCAAAAGACGCTTGGCCTGAGAATTCGTTTATTGCACAAACGTCCGTATACGTCATGTCAAAAATCAAACCACAAACGCGTATACTCATTTGCAAGTTAAATATGCATTCACATCCATCATTGTAATTCCCCTTGGTGGGACTTCTGCCGAGCGCGTGCACACTATTTCGATAGTCTTTCCTTGTCCTCTGTCTTCCTGGCATTCGCAGCTTGCCCTTTTGTTCCTGAACGTTGCCTATGGGTAACATACTACTTGTGAGTAGTATATTACTCACAACGAAACTGCCTGTCATACAACACATTAGCGAAGTGTAATGGGAACATCGCGTCAACAATGGAAAAGTCCGCCGACATGTCTAGGGAATCAACAGACTCTGTCGACCTTTGAGCATTTTGATCTCGTCTCACAGGTTTCGTTGGCCTAACCACATCTTAAGAATGTCAACTCACAGCCTGTCATATCGTGCCTTATTTGTGGGTATTGGGTTAAGTTGGAAGCGGCAGACTGGTAGTCGGCGTTTGACTTGGGTTCGGGGTATGAAGGCATTCATACTTAAGCTTGCTTCTTTAGGGCTTTCTCGGCTGGGGTCCGAAGGACAATGCACACCTTTGGTTGGGGACGTTGTTTGATATGGCGAGGACTAGAAACCAACAGCACATGTGCTGCGAATGTCTTCGTTCGTCAGTAATTTTCTTCCTTCTTACTATACTGCTATTTTACATTCTTCACGAAAGCTTTTGTTAGACCAGGTGAATGTGCACGTTTTGCCTTACGTATTCATCAGTGAAAATTTCTCAACGGTAAACGCCTGCTCATATCTTTCGTCTGTTCTTGCCGTTATAACCCTTCTTGAAGACGTTAGGCATTACGAATCCTTATGTATCCGGATAACTGCTTAATGGCGGTTCTTTTCAATACCTGTGGGGTCTTTAACCTCTACCTGTTTTCAACCTCGCAGCATTCCCTTTGCTCATCATGCGTTTTTTCTCATCAATTGTTCCATGTGCAGTTCCCTATACTCTTTATTCGATCCACTGTTTTGACGGTCATAGCTGACCCCTTACATCAGAGTCAACCAACCGATTGTAGTATCCGACGCTGGCTTTGTCACAAGTGTGCGTCAAAATGGTATTTCAGCCGCACATGCACCTGTCTACAAGGCGGACACAATGTACGCAACCTTACATAAACTCTGAACGATGTGATCTTTGGTAATCTCTGTGCCCAGCACAACCGCAGAGTGTATTCTTTTTTCGGAAGCTTGTTTTTATGCGAGTTCCTCATGTACGTGCGTCGATAGATAAACACAAGTTATTCAGATGTCGCGGTGACGCTCTGTTTGCTCATTTGCTTTAGTCTCCATAATGCCATTTGGATACGAGTTTTGGAACTGGCTACTTTTCTTGTAGAGTACACAGTTCTGCTGCCGGTGGATGTAAATCATTGGTCGTCGAGTCCTCCGAGGCGCTGTTTTTCACACCGTTTTTTTTTTGAATTATCGACGTCCTTAGTGGAATCGTATTTTCATTTCGTAAATTATTGTTGTATTAGACAAGAAGATGCACGGTGATGGTATTAGGATTATTCACACCCAACTGTCTAGGTATTTTGTTCAAAAATTTGCTGCTTGTCTGTCAATGTGTAAAATGTTTCTTGTTGGGTTACTCTCAAGTCATTCCACCGTTCACAATACACAGTGTTATGATAATCGCGCATCCTTCCTCATTCGTTCAGACGAAATGTGAACTGTATTTACCGAATTCTTCAACGGATTACCCTGTGATGTCAACCCACAACCTGGTGGCCACACCTGCTTCAGCCCAGAGCAGTGGTGCCGGGAGTTTTACCGGCAGTAGCTGCAGTCCACTCTCTTCCATTTCACCATCCGTGTCAGATACATCCAGTTCACATCGGGTTGGTGTATCCAGTCCGGTTGATAGTGGGACTACAAGTTTGGACGATCGTGTGGCTCCACCAGGGCCACATCCCGTGGAATGTGTCAGTCCTGATCCAAGCCATATGGTCGCTCTCCCCGGCTCCACACAAACTTACGGCGAGATCACTGTTCAGGTTGAATCGCTTGAACGGTTCGCAGGCTACTCTGTTCGACGTCTTCGTTTGCAAGTAAGCATAAATTACATATTGTGTGATTTGTGTATAAGGTCCTAGCAGCTTCGTATGGTCTGCTTTGTCACAGCAGACTGTTATGTTAACATTTTGTTTTCTCCTGTTAATCACTGACGTAGAACATACAGTTTGTGTACATTGGGGTATAGAAACAAACGGGAAACATTTATACTATCATACCAGGTTTTATTTGATGAGCAGTATTGCAGTTCGGTGAGCTGTCTCGATTTCTTTTTACTTGCACAACGCTAGCTAGTAGATTCGAATGAGCATAGCTTCACTTTCCTATTCTGATTGTCTTGTATGAGTTAAGTGGTTCAGTTTGGCAGCCAGTCTTCATAAGGAATTTGGTTTGCACCTGTACGTTGAGTTGGTTGTTTTCAACACACTTCCAGCTAATTATTGTAACCTCTTGATACGGTTGTGTACAAGCTACTTTTGCTTACATTCATCTTTTGATCAAACGTGCTTATTTCCTCTGATGTTCTTCAGATCGCTTCGATAGTTTAGCTGTTGAATGTGTCACACGTTTCTGACTGTTTTCCATTTTGAGGGATGCGATTGTTCATTTGGAGATAACCACAACCTTGTACATGAGCATTCATCTTACTGTTGTCTGACTTGAACAATGACGGTATTGCAGTCTGTTTTGAGTGTTGTAGCTAAAACCCTGTAGCTCGTTTTGGATGAGCTTTTTGTGGCTCACAATAATAGCAACGTGGACTGTCAGTTAGACGGTTATAGGTTCCACTCCCGGTTATCAACACTGCTTCCACTGTCTAGGATTGAGCAGCCTGTACGTATGGTGTCATAGGTCTTGCACAGAAAGCTGACTCCGTGTTGTGTAGAACCTAAAAAAATTTCAGCAACTTCCAGTTTCATCACACCTGACGTTTTCGGACAAATCATGTCAAATCGGATCTAAATTACCTTCTGGCATCAAATATATGAACTGTCGGCCTTAAGTGATCATACAGTGTTCTTTACATGTATATGTTTACAGAAGTGCATAAATCTTCTGACTTACATAACCACATTTTAGAATTCACTAAAGGTCATTCTTTTCTTACGGAGATAGGTAAGTCAGTGAAAGAGAATAAAATTCACGCGCTCAGATGTTCAAGCAATCACTAGTTCAAATAGCTGACTAGCAGAAATAGACGCTTTAAATGAATGTGTTTTACTATAAGGGGTCAGAACCATAAAGTGGTTTGTTATAAGTAGATTGATCTAGGCCAGTTAAAGGGGGATAGAAGTTGAGAGAAACTATTTGTAAATATGTAGTATTTAACCATGAGTTGGACGAGGTCAACTGGAGGGCAGTGTAATCGGGAGTGAGTGTAGAGCCGTGCACAAAATACCTAGCTGGAGATTGTAATCGTCTGACGTCAGGTGTTTACACACACAATACAATTTATTGACGTGAATTAACCGCGACAAATTACAGAGAGTGGAGAGCGTTCCCATATCATTTGAAAGTTGGTCGGGATAATAGGGCGCTATTGCGTTCACTGCGTGCATACTGAATTATGGTAGACATAAGGTTGCACGAAATAGAATTTGGTTTTATTTCTCCATAAAAGAACAGGATCCGATTTGTTGAACTTCAAACTCGGATACAACATTTACGGTATGTATAGCCCAAAGCTAGGTTGTTGGTATATTTTGAACAGGTGTTCGCGTAAACACGAACACATTTTGATCGTTTGAAGGTACATTTATTTGAGCTGATGTAGCCCAGTATTGTGCATGGCTCCCACGAATAAAGATGGTTGAGCGCATAATCAGGTTTTAATTATTCATCAACAAGCCAATTGTGCAACAACTTATGTCATACTTGTTACTAAGCAAACAGAGTTAGACAGATGGGAGGGAGGTAATTAGGTGTATAACTCGATCTTCTGTGCTGTCAGCTGTGTAACTGCAGGTCGAGATTATCGTTAAGCGTGTTTTAGTGTGGCCTGAAGTAAACGAAGTATCATCCAACTTTCACATTTAAGTCACTGTGCTCATCAAATGAATTTTCATTCGAAGGAGTAAAGCAGATAGTTTCAATCTGGGGTGAGAAACGCTTTGATAAACTATTTTAAAGAAACAGCAAACAGTAACCCCATGGCGTCTTTCAAGGGAGAGGGAATGAAACCAAGAACTCTAAACCGCTGCAGTATTTTTGGTATGTCACATATTCCTCAGTCTAAAGTGATATTTGTGATTATTCAGTCAGTTTTGGGCGTCATAATGAATTATGCTGTACTCATTCGCTAACTTCGTGGACCTGTTACAAACTCAGTAAACGTAAAAAGACAACAGCACAGGTTTGCACGATGTGTTGGGTAATATGCTGCGGTCTCTTTACAGCTGCATAATACGATTAATGTCTGTGAAGCAAAACAAAACTGCTCATCAATGAGAGAAGAATAAACCCGCATATGCACAGGAACAATAAACGCGCGTGCATACTGAGTTGGTCACATCCGTTTCGGAATAGCCTGTCAGAATAACCGAGGCCGAAGGATGCCTGCGCATAACATTTACCACAAGTTGCTTGCGCAGCACCATCTGTGGTTCCACTCAAACATGACGTATCCATTGTAAACCCGTGGGACTAAAACCAAGAGGCATGTGGGTGGAGGTCTTTATATCTAGCTGATCAACTTTTTGGCCAGTTGGTAGACTTGTGTAAAAGTAAAAGCCTTATCACTCGGAAACAAGATAGACTTCAGTGGTAAGATCTAAGCTAGGAAGAAAGATGCCAAAAAATATGAGGTAATAAGTAGTTCAGTATAGGAGTACACGTTATTGCGTTTTTAGTGGGAGGAAGGTGTGAAAGCAAAAAAGTCAAAGTTGGGCCAAAAAACAAACAATGCCCTAGTAAAATCGGAGAAGTGGATGGGTAGAAGGCCACCACCGTCTAGGTTTCTGAAGAGTGGAGCTGATGATTTACCTAGCGATAGTGATCAGTGGTTGATACGAAGGGATATAAGTGGTATAACCTACTTGAGCTTAACGTATTCGGCGTCTCTTTATAGACGGTATACTATAAGTTTATTGATTACCTAGTTATCCGAGACGGATTCGCGACCACATTCATCACAATGCCATACACATGCACATTTATCATGTTAATGTGAATTCGATATCATGGCAGAACCAAACTGACGGTCAATCTGTATTGCTTACAAAGTATAAAATGTAGTCTTTCGATATGCTGGCTGTTTTTAAAACGCGATAATTGTTAGTTACTTAAACTATCTGGAAGGCCGTGGTGGCGTTGACTGTATTTCGTATTCAGAGAAGGTTGCACAGTCATTGAAACTGATTGTCCGTTCCGTGTTGATTGCGTAAACAGAGTCATGCTTTGATCTATCAGACGTTCACCTCATTTCGGAATGTACCAAGTGATCTGCAGTTTGACGAGACATCGAAGTGCTACCGCGTACATCGTGTAAACTTGTGGCGTTTCCTTCCACCATGAAGTCTATGTCATGAAGAAAATTTCCAACTTACTTGGCTTCTTTCTTCACTCGCCGGACTGTGAATCAACCTACCGGTTTTTCAGCTTCACTGCTGTTCTCCGCCATCTCTTGCTCGCTGATCATTCATAACACCGATAATTATTCTACTGGTTGATCGTTTGTTGTTTTTTTACTCCCACAGAATTGCAACGTTTAATCGTGGAAATTATTCGGTATTTCATCCTCCGTTTTTCCTTACCCGTTATGCTCCCCTTCTATTTGCATAGACCAGCTCGCGGATACTGGTGCTGTTCGTCCTTGTCATTGTTAACAACCCAATTAATCACATTGTTCCGAGATGGCTGTCAATCAAACACGTTGTTTCAAGGCTCCTTCTAGAAGGGGCCAACTGGAACGTCTATGGGAATGCGACAGCTGGGATCATTTGTGGGTGATGTTCAAGCTATATGAAAAACCAAAATCCTTTATTACTCATCAGCTCCCCTCTGTGTTTTCGAGCAACACAGACTTACTTCGTTCAACATTAGTCATTCCTAGTGGATAGCATATTCCCCAAAATGTATTTCTAAAAGCGCATCATGAGGCGATTTTCGTAGCGATAAAGTGGCAGCTCAACAAGGTCGGATGGCCTGGCCCTATCGCCACCGTCATCCTATATCATCGTTTAGGCAGTCTCTGATGTTATTGACAACCGTGTTCCAGCAAAATATCCCCGATCTAGTAAAAAAACACCTCTATTGAATAAAAACTGAAGTTTGATTATAACGAATGGTTTAGCGTGGAACAAGTGCTTATTAGAACAGGCCGAAATTGCGTTTGTTGACTATTTGATGGGACGCAATCATACCACAACCCTTGATAGATTTACCATTGTAGATGTTAGAGTAGCCTGTGTTCCAGGTTAACAATACGTGTGAGCACCTAACTACTCTTCATGAGCGACTTTTGAGAACTGAGGGGGCAAATCAGCTAAACTACTCCAAAAGTTAGTGCGAAAAGTTCAAATGAAGTTGAAGAGCTTATGGGTTCACTAATCACCTAGTCCAAACTTGGTACTCCTGTCATCTTGAAAAGCTGCACCGTGCAATTAACATACCAGGTAACGGTACTTTTTACTTGTTTCATGTCGGCCGGCCGTTTATCGAAAACATGGAAACACGTCACAATCACGTTGGGAAACATGTCGGTGGTCTCC
>JTDE01002722.1:2410-16721 GCA_014338405.1 Paragonimus skrjabini miyazakii | reverse complement strand
GGTTGTTTGTTTGCAAGGTGTGTAGGCGCCTTGATGTTGTATGTTTGAATGTAGTGTAGCTATTTTTAGGGGTTAGGTCCCCTACCCCCTCCCTTTTTTCTCTCTCTTCCTAAACAGGGTTTGTTTCTTCTTCTTCATGGTTGTGTGGCAGTTAAGCATCAGTGTGAACCACTGATGTATTGCTGTCTGTGATGATGATGATGAACTGTGGCATCATAGACTCAATTCTTCAGAGCAGGACTGAGATCATACCAACACCACAGAAGGCCTAAGTTAGCAAACACAATTTGAGCCTTAGCTATACACTTTGTGATCTTCTCAGACATTCCAATAACGATGATACAGCTCTCAAATTACGTGGACGCTTTCGGCTACTTTTTATGGCTCACCACCAAGGGTGAGAGTAGGCACAGAATCTTGCCAATCTTACATAGCACTTTGTATTTAAAGGATGCCAATCCTAGCTGACGAACTGAAGTACCCTATCTCTCCAGGTGTGGTGGACTACGCGTGAACCTTCGCAGATTGGATCGATGTATGTATACTTTATGTGTCGACGTCGAACGTCTAGGAGCGGTTCCACACAATCCCATCTGCAGTCTGTCGAGGAGCACTCTAGAGCATTGTCTTTCTCAAAGTGACAGTCTGGTCAACCTTGTCGCTTTCCAGTAAAGATGCTGAAGGTTGGAGGTACGGTGCCGTGAGCCCTAACTTGGCCCGAGATTTGACGGTGGACTGCTTTGAGATTGTCCATACACTTCTCGGACACATCTTTCCTCGGTACCAGCCTACGGCATTGTTAACTGAATCAAAGACCTCTCTGATTTCTCAGATGACAGCACTTATTGACTTTCTGTATGATTGACGAAGATCAGATATCTAGTGGAATGTGAAGACGTGAACAATGCGGCAACGGCTAAGACAAAGCCTAACTTACTTCTTACGGACATGTTATTCGTGCGTTTTGCGTAACCTGCGGAGTACGGTGACTTCATATGACTTTGACGCAGTAAGATTCAGACTTATCTCTCAATGATTTGCACACGAAGTACGTTAATCCCTGTTGGAAATGGCGATGGTGTTAGCCAAAGACCAACCGTTTGGAACGACTTCACTGATTCAGAGCTTCTAAAGCAGAGCCATGAGCTCTTTACCTTAGACTACACCTCCATCTACTAAAGTGGCTGGAGGGAGCTCATCTGGGCCGGGTGCCTTGTGAAGTTTCAGGAATCTGATCCCATGATGAGTTTTTGTTTTCAAAGTGATCCCATATACCTAGTTTGCGTCGATGGTGGCCGTTCGAGCTATTGTTAGAAGTTCTCAGCCCAGCGTCATAAACATTGTTGAAGGTTATGAACAACCTTGTCTGTTCGACGAGTAACTTGAGTGTGAGCCATCTAAGTCACAAACGTCAGCATTTAACTTGTCAACTTGAATATTGCAGTCTGCAGTCAATACTGCTATGTCCGTGCACTGTTCGGTGTGTCGAAGATTAGTGAGTTGATGGCTAACATATTCTCTGACTGAATTTGGACGACAGTTTGTTAGGACGTATGCCAATACAACAAGCAGACAACGTTTGGCATGGGCGTCTCTCCAGACTAATCGTACGTTCATATCTGACAGTGGAAAGACAGCTGTTGTCGAGTGTCCAGCTAATCAGCCCCTTTACGTATGCGCCTAGGGCATTTCGAACACTGACTTGACCAGTATCTTAAGGCATAGAATCTCCAGACAAACCCATATTGTACGCGCATAGTGGGGTGGCAAACGCTGGAACCATCAATGGTGAAGTTCGCCACAGTACATGTATTAGCTGCCTGCTGGCTTATTTGCATAAATGTTCGAACGTACAAGTTTAAATAACGTTCGGAGAGAAAATGGGTGTTTGTGTCTGTCAAGCAAATGACACCTTGGTATTTAGCACATTATCATTCTGGCTGTGCCTGTCGTCGCAGGACTGTTGCGATTCCTGTTCCTGGGGGTTGGTGACTAGATTGATTCATATGCCTTCCGAATGGGATCATACCATTGAACGCACAGCATAGGTTAAGACATACGTATTCATCATCATAATTGTGCTGGCTGCAACGTTGATAACACTAGACAACTCGAATCTGTTTTCGAACGAGATCTTGCGCTCCCTAGTGACAGACAGTTCAAGTCTGTCTCCAAATGGCGAAGTCTCGACTAAAAATCATAAATAGCAATACGCTTCTTAAGAAGAATTTCCGGAACCCCAAACTCTTTCTTAGTATATTCGCCTCCATAATTCGATCACGCCTGGAAACGAACTTTCAGGTATTTCATCCTAGTCTTACGCAGATTTGGCGCTTGTTAAAAACGTTCTGAGACAAGCACTAAAAGAATTGTGGAGCTCGTGAAACCTTCCTATCCAGAGTGATTGGCGGACTTGATGACTTACAGACGCTTCGAAGGAGACCTGGTTCTCACTTACAAAATACTCCATTCTCCAGGTCATTCCCTGACAGACCTCCAGGTGAACAAAGATGAACGTCCAAAGAATCATTCGCCGATGCTGGATTATGAAATCAGTAAATTGCTTTGCTTATAAATCTGCTTCTCGGCTAACATCTGTTCACACTGTCCAACTCTGTGACCAAAGGTAAATTGATCCAGAAGCAGAGGTGGTCCTGGAGCTCAAGTTATTGAAGCGTAATAAGGCTCCTGGATCAGACCACCTCTCTCCTTTTCTTTTCAAGGATGGTGAAGAGAGGTTGATATCAGAACTGACAAAACTCCTCCAGACGATCTGGGAGACTGAAGAGGTGCCTCGTGATTGGTGCCTATCAACAGTCATTCTTGTTTTCAAAAAGGGGGCCCGAAGTCTATGTGACAACCACAGAGGCATCAGTTTGGTGTCTATTGCGTCCAAGTTACTCACTGGTCTCATTTTACGTCGGCTCACTAAGCCCAGAGAAAGCCAGATACGCGAAGAACAGGCAGGATTCCGAACCGGTCGGGGGTGCGTTGACCATATTTTTACCTTGCGACGGGTTTTGGAACATCGGCACTGTTACAGACAGCTGACAGTCGTGGTCTTTTTGGACCTAAAGATTGCTTTCGATTCAGTTGCTCGTAACGTTCTCTGGAGCTGCCTTCTCCGCAATGGAGTACCAGAGAAAAACGTGAATCTATTGAGATCACTGTATGCCCACTTGTTAGGAGGCGCATCTCCTAACGAGACGGCAGGACGCGTCACGCCACATCGATCGACCGGCCCAGCTCGGATAGTACGGTCGTGAGTGGTTGTATGGTCCCACTCAGCCAATCAGATTGCAGGTGTGCGATCGGACGCCTGTGCGCTATCTGGACAGCGTTTTTTCTTGCGTCGCCTTCTGACGCTCCCTGTAATGTGATTTGTTCTGACTGCCATATATGACTGTCTCATTTGATTCGCTTTGTTTCTGTCGGTCATGTATGGTAATCGTTTTGTCCTATAAATCTGGAGCTTCTGTGGCCTAAGTTTTGTCTCGTCACGTCTCGGTCGTCCAATAAACAGTGCAGCCGCGTCTCTTCTGGTTTCTCGGTTTTGGTCAAGCGGCTGAGCGCATAATCAAGGTAACGATCCAATACCACTCTGCAAGCAGGGTGAGAGTTTATGGACAACTGTCTCGGGCGTTCATCACTTCTAGTGGTGTTTGTCAGGGGTGTCCGATTTCCCCCTTCCTGATCAATTTTGTCATGGACGACATTCTGGAGGGTGCGCTTCGGGAATGCAGTGGGCTTCGTGTTGAGCTTCTTCCTGGCGCCAGATTGACCGATCTGGAGTACGCGGACGACATTGTCTTACTTAGTCCCTCTGCCGAAAACATACACACCATGCTGGACAAGGTGAGTGACCGGGCTGGTTTGTATGGAATGCACTTGGCACCTTCAAAGTGCAGAGTGCTACTTCAAGACTAGGGCATTTCCACTCCTACTTTCTTTATTGCAGGTAATCCGCTTGGGACTGTAGACAGTTTCACATACGTGGGTAGCACTATCTCGTCAGCCTCTACTATTCTTGATGAGATATCAACGAAGATAGCAAAGGCACGAGACGCCTTTGCCTTTGTGTCATCTGTGGCATTGAAAAGACGTTAGGTTGTCGCTGAAAGGAAGGGCATATAACGTCTGTGTACGTTCCATTTTGCTCTATGGTTCGGAAGTGTGACCTGTTAACAAGGAAGATATCAATGGGCTTGCTGTGTTTGATCATCGTTGTCTCCACCACTTAGCCCACATGAAGTGGACTGATCGCGTGAGCAATGTGGCCGTTCGCCGGCGCGTATTCCGGAACGCTCGGGATGCGCGATCAATTGGTCAACTAATCACGGTGCACAGCTTGCGATGGTTGGATTACGTACTCCGTATGTCATCTGATCGTTTACCGTACCCGGCATTAAATGCTGAGACCATCAACAGTTGGGTAAAATCGCGTGGTGGTGAACGAACAACGTGATCACGAAATATGAAGACCTTGACTGCTCCACTGAGCAAAGTCGGTAAGTGTCGCTTTCCTGGATGGGGTCCTCGTGATCACTCAAACAGCTGGTTAGAAACTCTATCCGAGATGGCGGTGTGTCGCAGTCAATGGCGTACTTGCATCCATACCATTTCTAGTTCTTCCGCTCAGTCTTCATTCAATAATTTTCAAACTTCTTAGTAGTGTTTTCTTCTGGGATATTCCACGTCAGTGTTGGGATGAGCGGCTGCCCGAGACACAGTATCTTTTGGTCAGGCTCATGGCTGCTATGATGATGATAATGAAATTGATCAAGTTCTAAATTTCCACGTGATCAACACATAAGTGCGCACTACACATTTTGTAACCCATTGCCGGAGGCCATTAATTGGATATATCTGGCGAGCCGTTGTTTTGGTGTATTTAACTATTCTTTGCTAATATGTGTGCACATCATTAGTTTCAATAAAGTTTTCTTTTGGTTACTTCTACTAACTTTTTCTTCATACATATGAACCGCCTAATACAATTTTTCCTCAACCGACACAGAGACTAGGAGGTGCAAACAGAGCTCTGTTTCTTTCCTCTGACAACTGTGAAATGACCAAATGTGCATATTAAATATAACAGCTTTTCTAAACACCTATCATTCTTGGAGTTTTATCATTACAGCAATAACTGGTTAGGCTTCCCTTCACCCGAAAAAGGATAATCTAGCAATGTTGTGGCTGAATTCAATTCCCTTAACATCTCACACAGTTTTTTTTTGTTTCACTGCTCGTACAAAGTTTTTGGGAGTCAGTTTTATGATTACTTATAAAATACATCCGACGTTATCTAACGAAGTTTAGGGTTTCCTATGAGGTGAACCGCAAAACCAGTGAGAAATTAAATATTCTATTCAGGCTTGTCGTTAAAGAACTTATTGCTTGTAGCGACCGACTGTTTTTAACGTGTGATTTAGACTGTTATAAATTTAACATCACTTGGATTGGATCGTAACTTCCGCATTCACACAAGCTTTTTGTCTGATCTAATTTGAAAAAGACAGTAGGCTCCTATTTTATTTCTAACAAACATCTTATGTATTGTTTATCCTATCCTGGACCAGACTTTTTTGCACTGGTCCTCGTGATTTTAAGGCGAGCGTTTTAATCACTACTCAGCTAGATTTATGTTAGACCTGACAGTAATCTTTTTCTGACGCATGACCACAGTCTCGCGTGCATTAGTGTCTGGTTTGCGTGATCATTTCGTTCCATTCGACTACCCTGTAATCAGGACGTCGAACTAATTGAACTTGTCGGGCAGCCCTTGGATTCCACGCACGTGTCTGATACTAAACGATATCCTGACTCCACGTCGCTGCTCTTGTCCCCTTGCTGACTATGTTGTGAATGCTTCTTGGGTTGACCAGATCACGCGGTCAATCAATACCATAGCGCCGAAAGTCTCTCCCAGATGGTAGTTTTGGTGACCGGCTTATTGAACTAGTTGATTCAATCTGACTAGTGTGAACCGTCAGTCGTAAGGACAAAGTGGAGACGAATATCAAAAACAGAATGAACCAGTGAACATTACAAATCCTCTGTGTGATGGTGACGGATCAAAACAGTAATAACTGACGTTTACTCTAAAGACCAATTGGTATTTTTGGCCATTCGTGTGTTATTTCTTCTTGCGTCGTACAAATATGCTCATCAGGCATCATTTGTCACAGTTTTGTTATTCATGTTTTTATCCACATTAGCTTCAATCCGAGCAGCGGAAGGTAGTTCATTTCTGGTACACCGCCTGGCCTGATCACTCTTCCCCGGAAACCACACCCGCTTCCGCCCGTCAACTTCTTCAGTTGGTGCAGGCTGCTGAGTCGTGTCGTCGGAGATCGGAACCTCAAGAAACTTCCGGCGTAAATATTTTCACCCATACAAATGTCCCTGAGGATCGGCTACGTGAATCACCACGAATAGATGCCCTTCGTCAGGTACCCGATACAGGCAGCAATCTTCCCGATTTTGACGGACCTGTCATTGTGCATTGTAGCGCCGGTTTGGGCAGGACCGGCTGTTTCATAGCCTTGTGCGTGGCTTGTGATCAGTTAAAGCACGAGGGTGTGGCCGATGTGTTGCGTATTGTCAGTCACCTTCGACTTGACCGAGGCGGAATGGTGCAGACAAACGAGCAATACGAATTTATCCATCATGCATTGACTTTCTTTTCCACCCAAAGAGATCCAAATGAACCGCCGCCGAAAACGAACTACCCTCCTTAGTGTGAATGTTACCCGATCCTGATCCGTGTGGTTCCAAAGATCCAAATGTCTTTCATCATTTTCCACTCATCCTAATCTATGAACGAAAATTGAAAGACTTCTCATTAACATTGTAATTCATCCTTTTCAACTTATGCGTCTACAATCGATGTCAACGTACCTGAGAGTCTTTCAGCTAGGCTTTCTTGCCTCTCTTCTTAAAGATGTTTATCCTTCTGTTGTGTGCGGTTCACCTCACCTTTTCACATAGTCTCACTAAGATTAACCATTGTTACCCTTTTTCCTTCGTGTCCGAGTTAACTTGTTTCTTTTAGATAATTCAGTCGGCGCTGTCCTTTTTTCAACAGAGTTTATAATTGGTTCTATTACTTTCCATGTTGGTCGGTTCGCATACACAGAAACGATGAGATATTTTTCTCTCTACATTCACCCTCACTTTGGTTATCTCACCATCAGCGTTTGGTTGTTTCCACCACCGTTAAATCTCATTTCACATCGAGTCGTACTGCGGTTCCTCGGCCGTATTGACGCGTGCCTGTCTCATCGATTAGCGTGAGGCATGCGCGTTGCGCTGGCTTAGTGTGCGCGCGACTGGTAAGTGGGCACACAAGCACACACACACACAACTTCCATTCACACAGTCGGCGTCGCGCGGCTGGATTGCCCACGGTCTGTTTCATTACGACGGCCAATCATGATCGAGTCATTTTACCTACCTACGCAACCGCGGAGTTACGACCTGGCGCACTCGTTCGGACTAGGCGTGCGCTTCAAGGTCATTGGTGCGTACGGCAATTTCCGCACGATGCTCAGTGGGCGGAACTATCAGCTTTGGTTGATCGTTTTCTTCGCGTCTTTTTTAAACTCCTCGTTTCACGCCTACGCTTCACATAAATGTTAGTGGGCGTATATCGTCATGTAGAAAATAACATTTTCGCTTGCGGCCTCTTTCTCTGACAGCTGACGCAAATTACACACGCGAAAGTAGACGATCTATATGTTTTGGTCACATTGTTCCTTCTTTTTCTTTATTGACGATTCCATTGTTTACCTATTCTAGAATTCGTTTACTTTTGTGCCTGGTGCACAGTGGCTTCTGTGAATTGTGTGTATAGTTAGCATTGCAGCGCCTTTTCGGTCGTTTGTCCTAGATTTTTCTATTTGATCAGATGAGACACAACTAACGATTTCAAATGTCAGCCATTTCTTGCATTTTTAATTCACAGTACTCGCACAACAACATGCTTCTACTTCAACCCTTGCTTACCTTAATTGCGCAATGTTTTTTTTTAACGAGTTCATTCGGATGTATGTCCCATTTTTGTATGTAAAACCTCAAACGTTTATCGGCCGTCAACTTTCATGTGTTCAGTCCAAGTTTACGACGGTGAGGTGGAACTGCTTCCTGTATTATTTTGTGCGTAACTTTGGTGATACTCCTCCGTCCCTTTCTCACAGTTCCCACGGCTCATAAACATTTGAGAAATCGATCCTTTTCACTTTTTGCGATATTTTACCAGTGATTTTGCTTATTTCTTTTCCTGGCGCTGTGTGCGGTACACCAAACAAATAGAATATTCGAATTTTTGTTTCCTCTTATACTTACTTTCATAATAAGACAGCGAATCGACCGAAAAGTTTAGCTGAACTCTTCTTCTGAGTAACGCACACTTAGTACTCGGCTTGTAAATTGTCAAGCCGTGCGCGTGATCCGGAATATATATGTGGATCAGAAGAGTAGTTCACATTACTACTTGACTGCTATACACTCACGGGAACAAAACCAAACTTTAGTTTACACGTGATAGTGGGGACAAGGATAGCCTTTGTGTCTACATGCAACAGTAAGTTGTTTGCATTTTGCTCATGAACGACCATTCGAAGAGTGGACGTTCAACATTTATTTACTAGTATTGTGACCTCAAAGATTGACTGGCCTAGGAGGGTTAGTTATTGCCTAACATAAATCACAAATACTATCTTAGTTTTGCTTGTACAATTATCCGAATGTGTTGCTGTTACCTTCTTTTTTGGAACGGTCCTCACGAAACATATTCGTTTCTCATTGTGAGGACATGTTTGCAGTTTACTGTACATGGAGAATCCCCACTAATTTCGGCACGCAAGATTTACTAAATAACATACGGTATAACTACGACAATTAAAATTTGGATATGAATGAACTTGACATGTTGGTGGAAATATCTGTCGGATTCCCTATTCACAAATTAACCGTTCGCATTAGCCCAGGAGCAATCACAGTCGTCTACCAGCCATCAGTCTCAACCTTGGTGGTTGACACAAGTGCTCAGCTACTACAGAACTATGAGAAGAATAAATGCTTGTTTTAAGATATCAGAAAGGGAAGAGATGGGACCTGGTTCTTGAAGCCCTGTGTGTAGACTCATATATGTTTAATATCTTGAAAAGAGTTAATCTGAATGTGAGACCAAGGTGATGCGTGCAAGACACAATTGGAATTTCACTACCTTAATTGCACTTATTTTACAGATAACTCCGTCAGCTAAAGATAACTCACTGCTGAATCTGTTTAACGGCCATATTGTTTTCTCACAGAAATCGGGGTGTCACAGGAACCTAAGCATATATAGTTTAATCATACTTCGAGAATACGAACTTATCGCTTACCGCATCGGGCACTGTTAGTCAAGTCCATTGACTTGCCGAGAGAAAGTGAACGCAGTCACTAATAAGTTAAAAACGGTTGGTCGTATTCACCTTACAATTACACAGTGGCAGGTTACCGCTCTGGTTGTGAAGACTATTGACAAAGTTTGGACTGTCCATGACAGCAAACACCTCGATGCATCAGTGTTAAAATTTTACTTTAGCTCATCAGTGGTTGACCTCGGTGAGCGTCAGTCAACCATTTCGGCAATCAGATAAAAAGGAGGATTGGTGACTTACACCAGCCAACCACCAAAACGTTTGGGTGATGTAAGGGTGGTAAAAATGATGGTAGCAACATTTCTGTGGGCAGTAGGACAAAATTTTGACTCTGATTTACTTACTTTTGGATTAAAACATTTGCAGGGGTCAATAATTTTGATAGACAACAGTATTAAACAGATCACTTGCCTGGAGGATTTCAGCAAACGCTGAAGGGGTTATCGCTGACTGCTCTCTTGGCGTTTCCTTATGTTTTCAGGCTTAGCTGTTGGATAGAATGGACTGACAGAACTATGGACGAATTAACGATGAATTAAGTATGGAAGGACAAAATCTGAGACTTCGGCTCGAAGTCCATATTCTGCCGCTAGCTACTTTCTACAAGTTTCTCCCCTCAATCTGTCCGTTTTTTCGTATGTGCTGATTCGTTATTCTGCGCTTTTCCTAGCAGTCTACCGTCTGTTTTCGGGGAGCTTTCTTGGTTTGCTGATGGATCATGTCTAATCAACCGATTCGGGCTTAGAAATTATCAGTGCACTCCCTCGTTTGATAGCTAATTTGAAACCTTCCTCCAATTTCTGGACTGTCAATGAGGAGCTATCGTATTGCCTCATTGGTGTACTGAGCATCAGTTTCAACAGGGATTTATCGTTACTGTTGTGCGTGTTGTTTGTTTTGGTTATTGTTTATCTCAGCATTCTACCGGTTTAATATTATAACCCTACAGTAGCTGTTTTTCCCCACATAATCACCCGAACGATTTGAACTAGCTCTCACAGTACTGGCGAACGGCAAATTCCTAATATGTGTAGCCGTTTTGGGTGTTTTATGATGGTTGTTTGGAATGGCGTACAATGCCAAATGTGCCTTCATTAGCATTTAAGCATCAGTGAAAACCACTGAGCCATTACTAATTATTATGATGATTATCGCTAACCTCAAAGCAGACCAGTATGCTATACTCACTTTTTCAACCGTTCCTTTTGTCCGCGTAAGTTATTTGTTTAAAGACAAGAAATCTCTGAATACTAGACGTTCAAGACCTACTGTCCAAGGTTCTCATACATTAAGGTGGGGCCAAGTAAAATATACCTCAGAATCCTCGAAGAAGCACCTTTCAGGTTGGTGGACTCTTTCCTCCATGTTACACAAGTAGATACTTCTCAACAGTGCACTTTCAAGGCAATGAATACAACCGTCCAGCTAGCTACCGGCCAGTCAGCCACACTGGCATTTCTTACGAGCTGACAAAGCGTCTATTAAAACGTACCACCCTTAAACGTTTCTTAGCGACGGGTCTTGTTTCTGTACTCAACATGGCTTCATTTTTGGTCAGTCTTGCTTAACCAGTATGTGTGGCGCAATAATCAATACGGTTCCTCCCAGAACGTTCGGCCGAACTTCAAATGTCGGGTTCTACCAAGAACGAAACTCGAGTATCATGCTTTTCTTCGGAGAAGACTGACTGGAATGTCTATGGGAATATGATAGCTGCGATCAATTGTGAGTGGTGTTCCGTTTACAGTACGTGTACTGTTGTAACGTGAACCAGAAGGCTCAATGCATATGCGGGTCTGTATACCACGTGAATGACCGCAAATCCAAGGAGAAAGTCAATGAAAACATAAGACCCTGAAATATCAATAACTGGCACCGAGGTAATGACGAGTACCCGAGCTACGGGTAACGTCCATATCAGAGCACGTGCGATCACGTCGAAATGCGGTCGTATGAATAACTAATAAAAATTCGATGAAACACGCACGTACAGCACACATGCAAAATTTACGTATAACATGTTGACTTATCCAATACGCCAGTTGACGATCATCAGAACGTACAGTATTTTCGTTGGCGTGATTGATGTAGTTGCATTGTAGCGCAGGTTAATCAACAAACAGTTGCCTTACTTTCACCCGTCTGTCGTTGACCATCTCATAGGCACCGGCTCCTAACGATCTTTTCATAGAAGTATGCTGGAATGTAGACTGATCCTTGTTAACGACCCGACTTTTTAAGCGAACATCTCCTCGGGATCAGTATTTTCGTCGTCTTCGCAAAGGTACTCCGGTGATTTCTCCGTTTCCTTATATCTGTATTCGCACGTTAACTCTCCCGAACATAAGTTCAACAGGCGTTTTTGTTTGTTACCTTTTTATGGTTAATGTGAACAATACTTAGAGCATGGGATCTTCCCACGTTTCTTCTTCAGTCTTATTGTTTGCGTGCCCTCTTTCAGGGAACGATTCAGGCGTTCTGCCATTTCGTTGATCGACGGATTGTGGAAAACAGGTCGCGCATGTCTCGTCGTTTGGGGAATTGGCTAACTTCATGGCTCACTAATTGCGGACCTTCGTCAGTGACGACTTCCTTCTGTATTCCAAAATGATCAATACGACGTTTCAATCAGCGAGTTGTAGCGGGTGCAGTAACCTCCCGGTCAGATACACTATAACGGCGTGTGGCGACCAGCATATTCCTTATGCACTGGAGCCGATGTGAAGGATTTCATGATGTCGATGGCTACTTTCACTCATAGACTCATGAGGTATTCCATGAGCTCTATCGGTGACTGAGGGTTTGGAAGTTTCATCGGTGGCTTCAGTACATTCAAACCTTCTTCGCCACTGGAACCATTAACCAGCGCGACGTTTCGCTTTAAGATGCCCTTCATGGTGACACAGCATAACCTCTTGCCTTAAAGGAAACAGCCGGAAGAAACAAAGTCGAGGAATAACACAGTCAGCGATTACAGATAACGCGTTCCACAGACAACAACGACATCTGGGCTCACCAGGAATGTGTTTGATGGAGGACCAAAATTAAGAAACGACGCTTTTGAATTGCTGGAGTTCAGTATCTGCTTGCGTTTAGTGCTAAATTCGTTCTCCAGCTATTGCTTGAAGTTTAACAGTATCAACGGCAAATATGATCTCGTGTTTGCCATTGTCATCTTGGTGTACTGAGAGTAAGCAGAAAAGTACATCAGCAACTTGATTTTCCGAATCGAGTCGATATTTTGTAGTAAAGTTGCAACTACGCAACTTGGCATATCAACGATTGATTCGAAGTGGCCTGTGACCTTTACTTCTACGGTAGTCAGGTATCTGTCAAACAGATACATATGCGATCAGATCTTTGGATTGTTTAATCCGTTCGATCTCGCCTTACCATACTCTGACCAAATGCCCCGCCGGTAGACTCGAACACATCAGACCGGAGCTAGCAAAACATACTCTCCGGGACACGTTATGTTGATGGTATTTTTGCGTCATCAATGAGAATTCTAACACCAACAGAGTTAGAGCAGTTTTTAACTCAGCCCACAATAGTATTAAATTCACCAAGGAGTCAGACAACAAGATTAGGGAGAGAAGATGGTCCAGTTCGACGAAGGGTGTACACGGAACAGACTTGGAACAGTCAGTACATTAGCTTTGACAGTTTCGTTCAGCTAAGTCCAAAGCGAAACGTCATACACTGTCTGAGGGACGAGGCGTTAAAGATCTGTACCCCTGACACTTTACAAGCTGAGCTAGATTTCCTGCAGGAAGTGTTCATGCGGAATAGCTACTCAATTCGTTACATTCAGAAGGCGATGCAGGCGGTAGAGTCGAAGCCTAAGTCACCCTCTGTGAATAAGAAACTTTTATCTATTAGTCCTCATTTTAAGGGAGACCCCATGGTTGTAGTTACCTCAAAAAAGTTCAGAAGGTCAGTCGAAACAACCTACGCTACCGCTCAATTGTGTACAAGTTTCCGTTCAACACCCGTTATAATGTCAAAACTCAAAGACAAACTTCCATGTTCTACAACCAGCTATTGTGTGTACACATTTTTTTGCTGGTGTCGAGCATCATACATTGGTCGTACTTCAGCGAAAAGGCATCCAATAAAGCACAATCTTTATTGTCCAACACGCTAGTTAGCATGCTACACGCGCGCTCGCATTTATGAGCCGGCATTCCAGTCCACAACAGCCCAAGGTTTCCGCTCACGCGTCGGGTGCACTTCTGCCCGGTTTATGTGTGTGATCGGCGCCGTCTGTCGGGGGGTCTTCCGCCTACCATTCTTCATATGTTGGTCCGATTTCGTTGAGTGATGGCTGGTCCGGTCGCTCGTGTTGTCCCCCATCTATCCACAATGGGCTTCGATCGTATTCCACGGGTGTCGAGATATTCCTGCTAGTGTTGGAATAATCGCGCCTCCGATTTCGTCGTCCACTCTATTTTGCCTGCCATGTCTCGCCCGTTGGTTCGATCCGGTCGAGCAATAGCTCATCCGATTGTCCCCGTTGTCCGCCATCCGCTCGTTGTGGGTTTTTGGACATAATTCCCCCTCGCATCGAGGTATTCCACCGAGTGTTGGAACGCTCACACCTCCGGCCCGACAATCCACCACAGTACTACAAGGCGATTGTCTGATAGTGTGCGTGAAAATCATCCTGCATGATTGAACAGTGGTGTGGTTAACACGGTTTCAGGCTCAATTGTTGTTTGTTTGACCGACTCTAATCCTCCTGTCAGTGAGAAAGGTAGCTTTCAGATTGTCTACCGAGTGCCAATAAATCCATCAATAATGATGATTCCGAATGTTAGTCGTTGTCGAGACCATTAGTATCAAACTGCGCTACCCTGCCCTCAGAAGAAGTTTGTGCGAAC
>JTDE01002721.1:85877-96874 GCA_014338405.1 Paragonimus skrjabini miyazakii | reverse complement strand
ATTCGTGGCATTCTCCCATAAATAAGCCCGAATACTGATTTCCCCGGTGCGACCAATGGTGAGGAGCAATGGACAACCAGAATCAGTAGCAGTATCACTTCCCAACCACCTACTTTGACCTCAATCACTGATTGATTATGTAATTATTTCATTCGACCAAACCGTTTGAATGGTAGTCGTATGGTGTCGTGCGAAATGTTTTGAACTCCAGTCGTTCCAATATCGTTCCGTATCTGCTGTCATGTGGTTCTATGTCCCGCAGCTACTTGCTCCACCAATTCCCTGCACGCCAATTAGGTCTGGTCGCTACCTTGTTTTACCCTGTGAAGTGTTTTGTCATAAGAACAATGCATTGGTTGTCACAAATGATTGATGGAAAATGATTCATCACGACCATTGACGACAGCTATTACATTTTATCGACTGAGGTTGATCGAGTAAAGCATTGATTAGAACTGTCAACAAAGCGAGTCGACTGCACTTTGGACTACAGTTTCAAATCTGTCAGCTTCTGGATCGATAACATACAAACTTGATCATTTTTCAGCGCCCCGGTGTACACAACCACGGCGCTGAATAGCGAAGCCATAGTCAAATATCCGGGAAACATTTCACCTTCAATTCTGCTCCATAGGAAGGTAAAACTGGATTTTACCGTGAGGCTTCGAATGTAGTTCATTCATATGCGGAGTCAAGTTTTCAGTGACTAAACAGGGTTCGCGATGTGGCGTCGTCATAAAAGGTTCGAGTGCTGGATAGAAAAGAATAGAACCTCCAGTAAACAGCCGGCATGTCACTTTCTCCTAAGCATCCGGGTCGCACGGATCTCACCATCAAATGGCCCTATAGAACACATCTAATTCAGATACGACTCATCATCAGTTATCGAAGTGGACGCACTGACCACCGTAGTGCGGATTTACTTGAAAAAAATTCGATGAAGCGAAAAATACACGATAAGTTTCCTAAATCACGATACGGTAAATCGACGGGGAAAAGAGTCAAAAACGATAGAAGTCATATCCGGCGAGATGTTATTATGTCGTTTACTCTCTCCAGTCACGAACGTAAAACATTAAAATATATAGGAAATGCGGTCATTCACATTCCTGACGGAAGAGAATAAACGCAATCATAACATCTCGTTATTGGATCCAGAGAACTCAGTGTCTTAGACTTCCCAAAGATATATGCGATATGAATGTTGTAGTGAGGGTGATTGGTCGAACAATAATAGCAGTGTCCGGTTGAGCAGGTGTACATGCAGAATTATCAAAGTAATCTGGAAAATGCAAGAAAAGGAGCGATCCGGTAGGATGTGACGGTTTTCACGTGCCAGCCTGGTATTAACACCTGTTAAATCCGGATGTTTTAAGATCACCTGCGATAGTCCAGTTGATGCTCAAATCCACTAACACGTGGTCACATGAACACTTGTAGAGAAAGCTCGTGTTAGTCAGTACTACGTCGCTTAGTATGCATTTCTCATATTCACCTCGCAACACGTGTTATCCTAGTTTGTGTGTGTGTATGTTTTAGCCATCTCCCACCGTAGACGATACAGTCACTACATGTGGTCATATTCAATGCACACATCTGAACGGAGTACCACCCAGTGTACTGTTCTACTATGAGGTTGACTAATGCTAACGTGAATGGCTGTTTTTAAACGGGAGGGTGCGTAAAATTTGCTTGTTATACGTACAGCTTCATGCTTTTAAAAGTTGGTTACTTCAGAACATGAATGTCAAAAGAATTGCAATATTGAACCAACGTTGTCATTAACAATTATTCAACATCAAACACGACGGTTGAGTGAATGACGTGGCTGCCTGTCTGAGTGTGTTTAAAAACGTCCGAGTAGCTGATCCATTTTTAAAATCATAAACTTTCGCAATCTGTGTTGGTTAGTCCACGCGGTCTATTTGCTTGCTGAGTATTTATCTTTTTGAGCATTACTCCCCTAAACCACCCTCGGCTGGACATAACGAGAAGATTGTTAGGCAACCAATGCTTTTTTCTTCAGTCAATAGATAACCTCTTCCTGGTTCAGGACTTGATGATCACCGAGATAGCGGGTTGGAAATGTTATCGGATCAAGAGGCGTATGGTGATCATTAGTGTACCTGCGCATACGTGGTCGCCAGTACTTTGTTTTAGTCATAAATTCTAGGCTATTCGACTTTACCGCTGTAATATGTCGACCCACATGTTTTCTGTGGATTGAGCACTGTATCCACAGCATTGTGCATGGCTGGACGACAGGTTGGCGAGGCAAGCATTATGAAGCTGTCCTGCAAGGTCGCGGGAACAACAAAATGGTTAACAATACTTGTTTTGTTTGTCTAACCATCAGGCTAATTACAATACGTGATTAGGACTTCCTAGAAAGGTCGAGATCTCCGATCTCATTAGACCTGCTAGGCGATATTTTAGATTGGGTTAATTTCAAGTTGAACATCACCCACAATTGATCACAGCTGTCACATCCTAATCGCGGGGTTATCGATTGGAGTTAACAGACAGTAACTGTGTCTCCATTTCGAGACGATCGGGCAACCTGATCATTACTCACAAGCGAAAGTGGTTGAGCGTTCACATGCGATGAGAATTCGGTCGTGCCTAACGTGAGGTCAATGGCGCAGTGGTAAACAAGGTTGCCTCATGAACAGCGTGTCCGTGGTTCAAGTCCTGGCAGTGGAGATGATATGCACTACTGACGAGCTCTAATGAGAGCGAAACTCGAGTCTAGTGCTTCTTTTCGAAAGAGGTCGACTGGAAAGTCTATGGGGATGCGACAGCTGCGATCAATTGTGGGTGATGTTCAACTTGAAATTAACCAAATCCCCGACTACTCATTAGGAATCTAATTACAACACAACAAATATGAAAACAGTAACCAATCGCACTGCTCAATTTGTGTTTTCAATTGGTTGTTGGCCGGGGAGGTTAGAAGTCCGCACGAACTTTTCCCAAGCATAAAGGTCAGAGTTGCATAGTCACTATTTTATTTTTGTACACATGGGGTTAATCTTAAGTAGCTCACTTTCGGTGAAGCTTATGGCATCGCCAAACGACTTTGAATGGCTTTAAAGTTTTCTGCGATGTATTCTTTTCTAGCCTGCTACGGAGCCGTTGTGAGAGGCATTCTCAGACACACTGATGACCACAATTCCGTGTTCCCGTAAGCCACTCAACTATTGTGGCCGCACAGATAACTTTTGGGATCAATTTTATGGTGATACATTGGACCAAGTTGGGCGGTCGATACTGTCGTACATTTGTACAAGGTTGCTCCGGTTGGTCAAAGTATTATTAGTTTGAACCCGTCGATTCTTATGACCAGACAGTTTTTTAGGCAAGTTATTTTGCAGTATATGCCTGTAGCTCGAACTATTCGCAATGTTACCAAAAAGTCGAACCCATCCTTTTTAGGTAGCAGGATTGCATCTGACACCTGAAAGATCACCCTGCACTATTTGAGGCTGCATTAGATCGCCCTGGTGTACTTTTCCATACTTCCTTCTGTGGTTAAGTGACAAGTCATCAATCCGCCATCTGCGTTTCAGTTTATCACCAAATTTTTTCTGTCTAGATCCCCAATTTTTTGTCGGTAACCTTCTCTCTTTATCCGTCAACATTTTGAGCTCAAGAAAATCGTGTCAATACAAGTGGACTAACAAAGATCATATATAGTGTTGGGGAGAAGACGATGACTACACGAATAGCCCACGTTCATCAGTTACTATCTAACGCGATGTAAACAAAACAAAACGGAACTAACCTCTTCATTAAGTCCGGATTAACGATTATTCACTCTAAGTATACATACAGAATTGCAGTAAAGCTGAGTGACAACAGTTCTTAGTGATGAAGATGAACAGTAGAACTATACCACCGATGGGCGATCAGAGTATGAATGACATAAGATTAGACTTTCCAATGCAATAAAGCTGAAACTGGCGTTCTCAGTACACGCAGTTGTCACTAAAAACGGTTTTCCGCTGTTAACACCCTAAAGTGGAAAAGAGTGTTCACGTTCGTTGCATCGTCTGAATATATACGACCAGCTTTGATTAGCTGAATGAGAGTCGATTTCTTGTCATATAAAGGTTTCTGAAAATTTAGTGAAATGAAGGTCATATCAAGGGCACATCGAGGGCAAGGAGAGGGCGGCTCTGGACATGTTTTGAGTGTCGAGATTAGGATGCAGTTGGCTGTTACGAAGATGACAGTGATCGCCTGGCTGCACAGCTCTGCCGATCGTCAGAAGATAATACGGCCGTTCGAAGGGAATTGGTAGGGACACTCCTGTTAAAGTCATATCTCTGTAGGCGACGTTGTCAAGAGTTCCACTTTAGTTGCATGAAGAATCAGAACAACGCGTGTTGATAGGCCAATTTATGAAAGGGATGCTGCCAACAGTTTGGGAACAACCACAAATCGTTCTGATCGATCGTCCAATGACTTAAGGGGAGTGAACGGACGCAGTTCATAAATTACTGTTCGAAAACCTTGTAATTGCCAGCTAGTTCGAAGCAAACAAAGTCTGTCAGTTGAGTGAATTTAGCACTATACTTTGAAATTTCGTTTCATCGCTTTTCAAGTATAAAAGAGAGGAGGACGGAAGAGAAGGAGTGAAAAAGATGGGCGCTAGCGGGAAGTACGCTATTTGGTTTCACTGACCGGTTTTGTGTTTGAAGGGGGAAACGTTGTAACCAGACAGCAGCTCCAACTGCTATAGTCACCAACGGGAGCTGAGAATGCTCTTTGCTCGGTATGGAAGAAGCGACTCGACGGAGATTAGAGAATATCTTTCGATAGTACACAGCGGTCGTTAGATCGTGAGTGGGTTACGTCCAGAGATGGAAAGCTGGCATAGCGCGATTTCCGAATCGATGCTGATACGGTCAGACAGTTTGTCATTGTGTCATCCGGCGCTCGTCAGGCAATGCTGAGAGCAGAATTTCTTGACCGTGCTGAACCCATGGTTGATATGAAAAACGATACGCGTGTAAAGAAGCAGGAATTTTTTTCCACTAACGTTCAAAGTAGAGCCTGGGCAGACTGCAGCTGAAGTAGCCTGTTAGATCCGGGTATTGAACGAAGAGATTGCTGATTACCGAGAATGGATTATTAACGAACAAGACCCAGTTGGTTATTATGAGTAGGTTTATATACGCAGTAAACCTAAGTGATTTCGACCGTTCAACTCCAGAAGAAGAATTCAGACCCAACAATGACAAAAATTGTGATCGACAAGTAAATGGTTTGTTGGTGATTACATCGAAAGAACAGATGTCCTGCTCAATTTCCCAGTTTTGTCAATGGGTAAGCTGAATGAAGCTACCCGTTTTCCGTTGACATCAGAAATTTCAGTGAGATTACAAACAACGAAGCGGATGGTTCAAAACTAATTTATGTTCTCGAGAAACGGTAGTATTGATCGAAGCATGAGCCACTCTGACAGATGGTTGTCTATTCCACGTCCAGTCTACCACTAGTCTAAGTTTTATCTGCAATATCGAAAATTGTTGTTCAGAAAGGTGACATTAACATCTACAGCAACATTTTCTGGTTGTACTGCGTAGAAAAGAGTAGGCTGCCTTACGAATCATTAGTTCGAAGCCAAATGGGGCCTGAAGGATTATGTGTCACACGACTACTGTGTCGGTCTATGCGGAGATACCTGTGAAGAGATATCATAAGCTGACTTGTGTTGTTAACCACACAACGTATGAGTTACTGAGTCGAAGAGCTTATTTGTCTTAAGTGAGGCATGGAGTTTTCATTTGCGTACTGGCGTATCACTAGCGTAAACTCCTGTTTGGACGTGAATGTTCTAAGCAATGCTTTACTCGATCAACCTCAGTCAATAAAATGTAATAGCTGTCGTCACTACCATTCAAACGGTTTGGTCGAATGAAATAATTACATAATCAATCAGTGATTGAGGTCAAAGTAGGTGGTTGGGAAGTGATACTGCTACTGATTCTGGTTGTCCATTGCTCCTCACCATTGGTCGCACCGGGGAAATCAGTATTCGGGCTTATTTATGGGAGAATGCCACGAATGCCAGTTGATCAGGAGATTAACAATCGGATGCATGTGATTTGGCTGACTTGCGGTATTTTGTCGTCTGAGGTGACCTAATTTCGCAGGAAGTCACCAGACGACGGTCAGTTTCAGAGTTACCTGGTCGATATGTTGCGTGTGAATCTGACTGGAAAGGAAATCTACACAGAGCAACGGAGCTTGGATGATACAAGGCAGATGTATAGGAGAAACCTTATGAACTGGACGGGACATTGTTGCAGTTGAATGCCACGGCCTCGTTCAGCTCACTTTATATGTAGCCTGAATACACCGTATATACAGTATACATCAGTCGTCACGAATAAACAATTAGCCAATTCTTGTGCCATTCGAATTCGTAATCCAAGAAAATGCAGTGCTATTATGGATAGTCAGGCTTTTGCCTGATATAGTTTCCACAATCATGTCTGTCCAATATAGTACCCTCAAACTGCGACAGCCTTTAAACGGTAGCCATTTTCATCATCTCTAGACCCTGTTCTGTATATTTTCTCAGGTTTCTTAACCTTGAAATGTGGCGTCTGGAAAAGTAGGACATCTCGAAATATTACGGCTCATAGTGGCATCATATTCATACATATGTCCTGCACAGGTTACATTACTGTTTGCAGTCAACACGCCAGTCGGACAATGTAGCGGCTCGGATTTGTCAGTCAAACTTGTAAGCGCTCACTCACTGGCTGTATTTTTGGTGCTCCTATACTTTAAGGTTTAGATCAGCGTACACCACTGAGATCTATTCAGTGTTGGTTGATTGTATGCAAACTA
Source organism: Paragonimus skrjabini miyazakii (assembly GCA_014338405.1). Taxonomy (NCBI): domain Eukaryota; kingdom Metazoa; phylum Platyhelminthes; class Trematoda; order Plagiorchiida; family Troglotrematidae; genus Paragonimus; species Paragonimus skrjabini miyazakii. Next base: position 90,010 of record JTDE01002721.1, on the reverse strand, counting down.
ACTCCTAGCTTATTACAGCTGGGCAACCTTGAGGTTTTAAATGTCGAGGTTATTCGCAATTTGTTCAGGATCCGTTTTCCACCTATGTGCAGAACAGTGAGCTGAACCTCTGAACTGGGAAAATGTTACAGGTTCTCAAGTGGCTATCAGAATCACACGTTATGAAAGTCTCATTAGCTAAACCTGCGGATAAGTCCGAAAAATGGTCCAAGATTTTATATAGGTTAGGCCTGTAACCATAGAAGACGTCAGAACTAGGTCGTCTTGAAAGTTTTCAAGTGGGTTGAGAAAAAATCGACGAGATCAACAAAGCCATGTACCAGTGTTTTGCAGGAACGCGTGATGGACATTGCGACAGTCGTCTGCGAACAGTAAGGAGCCTTATCGACATGCTTAAAGCATAGGAATTCCAAGCATCTAAATAATGATCTTATTGTCTGTGCGCCTCCCATAGGCTAAATCCATATAAATTAACCGTGATAATTCATGCTAACTTTCTGCAAGTCTGTGGCAAATTGAGGAGTATTGCAGGATTCAGTTCGCGGTTTTGTGTTCAACTTGCCCAAATTCATACGGTATTTCATCGGATGTTGATGAAGCAACAGTATACTATCGCAGTTTGTTGGGGAAACCTTTGTTAATTTAACACGAGAAAATACCGGAATCAAGGGTATTTAAAAATACGCTGATGTCATTTTATCATGTTGCAACATGACCGGAGGAAGGTTTTCACGCTGGTTGTCGAGAAGTATAAAATGCGCGATGGTTTTGCGATGCGAATGTTAAGCATCCCTCACGCTTGCACAACCATTCCAAGAATGCTTAGATGACTAAATCAATAATCACCATTTGATTATCCCAGATCAACAATAAAATCAACGTACAGTGATGTCAAATCCTCTCGTTTTTGATCGAGTTTTCTACAGTTATCATCCCCGATCTGGAAACCTTGAAGCAAGAGTTATTTTCCATGGTTAATCATCAGGTTAATTAGATTGTGGTCCAACTTAACCACCTTGACATCTCCGGAGGTCAATTTGGTCACCTAACATTGACCTCCGCTTCAGACCTGTTTTGATTTTGCCCAATTGACAACCATGATGACATAAGCTGCTACATACTTGTCCCGACGATGAATATCAGAGAAAAAGCTTCTCAACAAACCACATTCTACTTCCAAATATTAGAACAACAACCATTGTCAGTAGCAGAAGGTACAATGTTGACAGCCCACTGCGCGACTACCAACAGTTATGCAGCTGACCGGAATTAACAGGACGGTTATTGTATGAAGTCCCGAGGCGATCGGGCAATCCGAGCACAAATTACAAGCGAATGTGGCTGGTCGTTTGCATTTGAAACTTCAGTCGTGCATAATGTGAGGTCAGTGGCGCAACTGTCAACACGATTGCCTCATGAAAGCCTAGCCGGAGTTATGGTTTGAGCCGTGGCAAGGGTATGCACTAGTGATGAGCTCTAACAACAGCGAAATCCGAGTCTAGTGTTTCCTTTCAAAGTAGACTGGCTGGAAATTCGATGAGAATGTGACGGCTACGATCAACTGTGATTGAAGTTCAACTTAAATCAACCAGATTCCCCACTATTTACCAGTTACGCAATCGTTGTTCTAATTTTGCTCTCGGTTGACCGTAGGTCAGAGGAGGTTAATTGTTTCCACGAACTTCTTTTCAACGCAGGAGTCAGAGGTGTGGATTCGGTTACCAGTAGCCTCCGTGAAATTCAACATTCGGAATCACATCACTTTAAATCGGTTGCGCAGCGATCGGTAAACGATCTAGAAGATATCTTCTTTGCCGATAGAGGGGTATGGGACGACCAACGAAGCGGCAGTTGAGCTTGAGATCGCTCTATTTACACCGATGATAATCAGTAGTTTTGGAGAGTTTTCGTCTACCTGAGCAAATCTTTCACATACCGGTTTTGGGCAACGTCTAACTTATCTAAGCAGTCGTAAGGTTGACACGTATTGTATATGAATACAAAGGGCGCCTCAGTAAACTGCAGGAAGCATCCTCTTTTGTTCCACTCATATCACAGTGATTATGATGCAAATGATAAGTTCTGTTTACTCAAAAGCAAACGGAGTGATCAGATTCAGTGTTTATCCCTCGTTCGAGCGGCATTTTACTTCTGGTATTAGAGTGGAAAGACATGAGCATGTAAACGAGGCTTTAGGCCCGTTAGAGATTTCAGTACTGGGATTCATATGAGATAGAATGTGTGTGCAACAAGGGCGGTTTCCTGCCCATTCGTCTCAGGATAGGTGCCGATCACAATTTATAAACAAACTCTGAAGTGATGAACTTCAGTGCAAGTGAAATGGTATGAGACACAAATAAAGCGAAAATAAATCATTCTATTCACTACAGGTTGAAGAACAGTTCTTTCCGAACACTGCATTGTTCTAAAGAAGTGCTTAAATTATATCATGATGTAGCGGTTACACTGTATGAAGCTTCAAAATTGAAGTTCTGTTTCGGTGCCGAAGCATCTTCCGGACTCCTAAGAGAATATAACTATAGATAACTGGCATGTCAACATCTCGGTCAGCTAGGTAGTTTGTTGCGATCTATTAACTCATCAGTGTGAGATCTTACCTAGCCAGGGACCAATCTGCCAAATGTGATCTACCTTCATTTAGCCAGAACACATGCGTGTGTTGTAATTTCGATAGACACTCGGCCTGAGAAGCAGGTAGCTCTAAAACATTCATTACAAAATGCGTAAAAATACAGAACAGCGAAAGCAAACACTATTTTGCATGACTGATGTGAGTCCGCATCCTTGGCGCCAGTAAAGCACCTGTCATTTTGGCGACACGTCCCGCATACTGCATACACACGTTTCTGATAGCCAATTCCAGATCCCGGCTATGCTGGCACCAATACCCGTTCTTTCGTTTCTGCTACTACTCACAAGTGAAGTTGCATGTTACACAACACGCAGACAGACAGATATGTCGGGCTAGGGGACAAAAAATGTGGATTCGCCTTGTTATAAATCTCTCCTTCTCCTTTTTGCTACGGAAAATGAATATCACATTTTGACGTATCCTGTTTACATTTGGAATGTGTTATCAGCCACCAGAACAAATAAGGAACAGCAATTCATTGGTTGATAACTAAGAGCTAGGGCCTGTGTGCCATCGTAATCAACCTTCACTAGGCTACAGGAGATAAGTGGAAAATATCACCTTAATTGAGTTTGAACAGAGAAGTCAGAAACAGTTTTCTCACAATGTATCTTTCGAGTTAGGTATGTTACCAACTTGCCATTAACTCAACTCACCAGCGTTCACCTGGAAGCCATATCCCATGGTCTTAAATTTGGTGTCTCCAAAGAAGAATTACGACAACGTGCCACAGGCCCAGTTCGAGCTTCTGTTTGGCTAACTACTACGGCCCAGTCCTGCACCAGAGGACACTCGCAGATGGTTTAAATCCAGGCTAGTCACTTTCCAGCACTGAACTAGAGTTATGTCCTCCGAAGGGAAGACAATCCTGACTACAAACCACACTGTGACAGGATCCAATAAAGACTTTATAATCCAAAAACCGTACATGGGCTCCAGCGTTGTGATCATGATTAAAGGCAACTAAATTTAAATGTGAATACATTAGTAGTTGTTAAAAATATCACCAACCGATTGTATCTCAAAAGAGTCCGGTAACTCGAAAGCATTCGGATACCCTAAGAATTTTACACACACGTAATGACATCCTACTCACTCGGTGAGAAAATAGTGCCGGGATTGCGATTCTGAACAAATCCGATTATCAAATCAATAGCATTACAGAGGTTTCATCAATACGTCATAGGACAAGGCACAAAAAACAAGAAGTGATTGTTCGCGAGTGACAGTAAAAGCTAATAGTAGACTACGCACACAATAATTGGTTAGGCCCAGGCCGGACGTTAACTGGATGTTACCACACACGGTCAGGGTCGAATGTTTGTGTGTGGTTAGATTGGATTTGATTGATCTGTGGCCACGGAGGTTGCAAGGACTAAACAAGTTTCTTTTGACAGCACAGATTGCGTTATCTAATTGCAATTGATCCGGTGGTCGCCAGAATGCGCCGAAAGACTGTTTTTGGTTGAGTTCTGGCAAC